>JAODAL010060840.1:0-20657 GCA_025379985.1 Phyllomedusa bahiana | reverse complement strand
GAAAACCAAAATGGGGGCACACTTCCCCCCTTTAAATGATTAAAAGAAAATATACGCTGTTATAAGAAGTGCAGCTTGCAGGTTTGGTGTTTTTTATTTCTTTCTCTCTGGATTATGGAGGTCTGTTGACCCAGTGAGAGGCCTGGATTTGGCTCTATTGAGAGGTAAAGATAGTGTAGGATCACCCGACCTGAGATCACGTTGTAAGTTGTGGTGGCTTAAGCATTTTTTTGATCAAAAATATGTAAAACCAAGAATCTCAAAGTTTTTTCATGTATGATAGATAGCATAAATGCTTCTTTAGGGATTTCCATGTAATGTATTGCCCTTTTTGCATTGTGACACTTTTTTTGTGTGCACATATTTTTCCATTGATGATGGGATCATGGCGTGCACTTAGTGGATGGATGATAGGGTCCATTTTTTTTGATGAATCAATGTGCGGAAAAATAAAACACATTAAAGAAAATGAAATAAGCTGCAAAACTCATGACAATAATCATGAAAAGTAAATAATGATACAATACGATATAGAGAAATGCATAAAAAAATATAAAAAATGGACCAAAAAACTGTAGTTTTTCCCTTGCTATCTGCTCGTATTTCACTTCAGAGGTCATTCTCATTGGTGAAGCACCATGTGCGGGCGTTGGGAAGTTAATCGCTGTTGACAACACCGCACGGGTATTGGCATATGTTCAAAGGCTTAGGGTAAGAGACAACTCACCCAGCGCCATCTATTGGATGTATCGATCCTCAAGTCACATCTAACTCACTGAGCCTTGCAATGTAAAATGGATTCAAGCCAAGCCGGTTCTACTCCTCTGCAGACGTATTTCACTTCATCGGTCAAGGATATATTCACACGAGGCAAATTTGTTGCAGAAGTTTTTTTGGCAGCTGAAGATCAGTTTCATTGACCTGGATGCGGCTGAAGCAGATGGATTCCTACAAGCTGAATACTAATGAGAGAGACTTCTGAAGAAATGTTGAAAAAATGTAGCATCCGTGAACGCGCTCCCATGAGGAATTTTAGGAAGGAGCTTTGCAATCTCCCCTCAGTGTTGCCAAGAAGCCAAATTTAGACCTCCCAAGCACGCCTGATGACAGACACGATGAATGGCACTATCCGGTCCTTTCACTGGGGAAAGAGTGAGTGAACCAAGCATTCAGCTTCAAGTAGGCAACAGAGTGATGGCGCCAGAGTCCTGCGGGCATCGTCCTGACGCCAGCCTGTGCCATGTGCGTCCTTTCTCCACAATCGCTGTGTAATCTGATGGAATCATTGTATATTTGTATCTGTTATCCAGAGGTTTAGCTGGAAGCCCCTGCTCCAATGTGGAATAAGACCCCATAGGGTCATAGGAGCAGCATTAGGCCCCTTTACCCCCAGAGCCCCTGTGCATCTGCTTCCTCAACACCTTATAGATACATTGATGTTGAGACCTGCTTTAACGTTTCTGTGCCCCCGTGCAACATTTTTAACAAGGTCATCGCTTTCCCTACTCTGGTGTCTTCTACAGTAGAGCACTTAACCAACCCTTTAGCACCAGGGGGCCCCATGCATCTACTATAAGTGCACCTAGGCTTGGCCCCACGGCACCGGTGTGCGCTGGTTTTTTTCAGACGGTTTGCGGTCGGGCAAACCGTCTGAAAAACCGGCCGCAAACTTTTACATGGGGCCTGTATGGAAAACCCGTGCAGCAGTCCCCACTGCACGGTTTTCCGTTCGCTGGTTTTTCACCGGCGGCCCGGAAAACATTGTCGATGTTCATTCTTCTGCCCTGTTTTAGGGCGGTTTATGAACATCTCAGTGTGAAAGGGGAGGGCTTTTTTTGGTAATCGCGGAGAAGAGCCCCCCCCCCTCCCCGCGGCCGTGTGCACAGCACACAAACCGGACAAATACCGTCGATAACCAGGGCCAGCCAGTAAATTTGTCCTTGCCGTGGGGCGACCCTTATCAGTTTACAGTACATTGTTCTAATAAAAAAGATACGTTGAAGTTTCTGGGCCTCTAAAATTTTTCTATCTGTCTTTTTTATAAAACTGGTGTCTTCTACAGTAGAGGAGCTTTGGCTCCCATTAGGCACCAGTGCCCCAGTGCATCTGCCACCTCCGCACCTTATAGCTACATTGCTCTGATAGAATGGGTACATTCGTACAGAGACTTATTTTAAAGTTCTTAGGCCCTCATGCAACATTTAAACAAGTCCCCATCTGCGATATTTTTGTATAATACTGTGCTTATACAGAACGGGTTTTTGGGCCCCCTTAGGCACCAGGGCCCTTGGTGCATCTGCTACCTCTGCACCTTATAGCTACATTGTTCTAATAGAATGGATATATTCATACAGAGACTTATTTTAAAGTTCCTGGGTCCACGGCAACATTTTTAACAAGGTCCCCATCTTCTATATTTTGTTTATAATACTGGTGCCTTTTACAGTAAAGGGGTTTTGGGCCCCCTTAGGCACCAGGGCCCTTGGTGCATCTGCTACCTCTGCACCTTATAGCTACATTGTTCTAATAGAATCGATACATTGATATCAAAACTCACTTTAAAGTTTCCTGGCCACTGTTGAACTTTTTTTTAACAGGGTCCCCACCTTCCCTACTCTGTTTATAATACTGGTGTCTTCTACAGTAGAGCAGCTTGAACCCCCTTTAGGCCTCAGGGCCCCAGTGTATTTACTATAATTGCACCTTATAGTTACAGTACATTGTTCTAATAAAAAAAGATACATTGAAGTTACTGGGCCCCAATTCAAAATTGTTCTATTTTTCTTTTTTTATAACACTGGTGTCTTCTACAATAGAGGAGTTTTGGCTCCCATTAGGCACCAGTACCCCGATGCACCTGCCACCTCCGCACCTTATAGCTACATTGTTCTAACAGAATAGGTACATTGATATCGACCACTTTAAAGTTTCTGGGCCCCTGTTAAACTTTTTTTTATAGGGTCCCCACATTCCCTACTCTGTTTGTAATACTTGTGTCTTCTGCAGTAGAGCAGCTGGGACCCCCTTAGGCACCGATGCCCAATGTATCTGTCACCTCCACACCTTATAGCTACATTGTTACAATAACAATAATAAAATAGATACGTTCATACATACAGAGACTTAGGCCCTCACGCAACATTTTTAACAAGGTCCTCATCTTCTATATTTTGTTTATAATACTGGTGTCTTGTACAGTAAAGGGGCTTGGGGCCCAATTAGGCACCAGGGCCTTTGATGCATCTGTTACCTCAGCACTTTATAGCTACATAGTTCTATTATAATAGACACATTCATACTGGGACATATTTTACAAATCCTGGGCCCCAATGCAAAATCTGTAACAGGGCTCCCCCCAGTCACATGCCCTTTCTAATACTGATGCCTTCTTAGGTAGCACAGGGGGCTATGGGTGTGACTTCTACCTCAGCGCCCCCTACAGCTGCACGCCTGCCATTACCCTATGTGGATACTTTCCTTCTTCACATTAATGATGATGTAGCAGAGTGGAGGAGGTTCTGGGAGTTTGCTATGTTCTGGCTCCATCATATATGTGATACCAGAACCCGCAGCAATGAATCCAATAACTAATACAGTGATTTGACTCATTAGGTTTTTGCAGCACATAAACCCCTGGAGCCGGGGGAGCTGACGCCGGGGCTCGTGGAGTTTTTAACGCTCAGGCTTATTAGGGGAAGCAGATTCACAGTGAAACTAATGCAGCGTCCTATCAAACAGATGGCAAATTCAGTCTTCAAAATGTAATTATCTGCAAAGCTGAGAGGAGTTTAAGGTATCACAGTCTGAGCGCCGCGCCAAACCCCCAGCAAGGAAAGGACTTTTTTTTTTTTAATAAGTGTCCTTGTCTACATTAAGTTATACAAAGTGAAGCCCCCCCCCATCGATTACTCTACAAAGCATAGGAAAACGGGGGCGTATGGGCGGCAGGAAGAGTGAGATTATTGTGTCATATCTATCGGCTCAGAGGAGCGGAAACTGTAGAGAATCTGTCAGAGAACTATACAGTCCTAAGTGTGAGCAAAATGTGAAAGAGGGAGAGGAGCGGAGCTCCGTGATATATAGGGTTATATGATAGAGGAGAGAAGCTGAGCTCTGTGATCTATAAGGTTATATGAGAGGGAAGAGAAGCTGAGCTCTGTGATATATAGGTTATATGATAGAGGGAGAGAAGCTAGAGCTCTGTGATATATAGGTATATGTAGAGAGAAGCTGAGCTCTGTGATCCATATAGGTTATATGATAGAGATCGAGCTCCGGATATAAGGGTTTTATATGAAGAGAGAAGCTGACTCTGAGATATATAGGGGTTTATATATAGCGGAGAAAGCAGAGCTCTGAGATATATAGGGTTTAATGATAGAGGAGCGGAGCCTGACTTCTGTGATATATGGGTTATATGATAAAGGAGAGGACCTGAGCTCTGGTGATATACAGGGGTTATATGAAGAGGAGAGGAGCTGAGCTCTGTGATATATAGGGTTATAGGATCGAGCGAGAGCTGAGCTCTGTGCTATATAGGGATATATGAGAGAGAAGCGGTGGAGCTCTGTGATATATAGGGATATATGAAGCGGAGAGAAGCTGAGCTCCTGATATATAGGGTTATGTTAGAGGAGAGAAGCTTGAGCTCTGATATATAGGGTTATGTAAAGGAGAGAAAGCTGACTCTGTGATATATAGGTTATATGATAGAGGAGAGAAGCTAAACACTGTGATAACATAAGGGTTATATGATAGAGGGAGAGAGTCTGAGCTCTGTGATATATAGGTTATATGATAGAGGAGAGAAGCTTGAAGCTCTGAATATATAGGTGATATGATAGAGGAGAGAACTGAGCTCTGTGATATATAGGGTTACTATGAAGAGGAAGCAGCTGAGCTCTGTGATAAATAGGTTATTGATCAGAGTAGAGGAGCTGTGCTCTGTGATATTTAGGGTTATAGTATTGAGGAGCGGAGCTGAGCTCTGTGATATATAAGGGTTATATGTAGAGGGAGAGAGATGAGCTTCTGTGATATACAGGGTTATATGATAGAGGGAGAAGCGAGCTCTTGTGATTATAGGTATATGATTAAGGAGGGGAGCTGGACTCTGTGATAAATAAGGTTATATGATAGAGGAGAGGAGCTGAGCTCTGTGATAACAGGTTTATATGCTAGAGAGCTGAGCACGTGATATATAGGGTTATATGATAGAGACGAGCTAGCTCTGTGATTATAGGTTATATGATAAGGGAGAGGAGCTGAGCTCTGATATATAAGGGTTTATATGATAGAGGGAGAAGCTGGAGCTCTGTGATATATAGGGTTATATATGATAAGGAGAAGCTGACACTGTGATATATAGGGTTATATGTAGAGGGAGAGGAGCTGAGTTCTGTGATATTAGGTATATGATAGGGGGAGAGAAGATGAGCTCTGTGATATAAAGGTTATTATGAAGAGAGAGGAGCTGAGCTCCGTGATAATATAGGGTTATATGATAGGAGGGAGCTGAGCTCTGTGATATATAGGGTTATATAATAGAGGAGAAAGCTGAGCTCTTGATATAGGGTTATATGATCAGAGGAGGAGAATCGGAGCGTCTGTGATATATAATAGGGTTATATGATAGAGGGAGAGGAGCGGAGCTCCGTGATATATAGTGTTATATGATAGAGAAGCTGAGCTCTGAGATATAGAGGGTCATATGATAGAGGGAGAGAAGCTGAGCTCCGTGATATATAGGGTTATATAATAGATGAGAGGAGCTGAGCTCTGTGATAATATAGGTTGATATATAGAGGAGAATACTGACACTGTGATATATAGGTTATATGATAGAGGGAAGTAACCAGATTCTGTGATATATAGGGTTATATGATAGAGGAGAGGAGCGGAGCGCTGTGATATATAGGGGGAAATCTGATATAGCAAGGAGAAAAGCTGAGCTCTTGATATATAGGGTTAAATGATAGAGAGAGAAGCTACAGCTCTGTGATATATAGTTTATATGATAGAGGGCGAGAGCTGACTCTGTGATATATAGGGTTATCTGATAGAGAAGAAAGCGGCTCTGTGATAATAGGGTTATATAAAGAGGGAAGAGGAGCTGAGCTCTGGTATATATAGGGTTTATATGATAAGGGAGAGGAGCTGAGCTTCTGTGATATATAGGGTTAATGATAGAGGAGAGAAGCTGGCTCTGTATATATAGGTTTATATGATAAGGAGAGAACTGAGCTCGTGGATATAAGTTAGATGATAGAGGAAAAAGCTGAGCACTGTGATATATAGGTTATATGATAGAGGAGAGGAGCGACTCGTGATATATAGGGTATATGATAGAGGGAGAAAAGCTGAGCTCTGTGATATATAGGTTTATATGATAGAGGAGAGAAGCTTAGCTCTGTGATATATAGTTTTATATGATAGAGGAGAGAAGCTGAGCTCTGTGATAAATAGGGTTATATGATAGAGGAGAGGCGCTGATCTCTGTGATATATAGGGTTTATATGTTAGAGGAGAGGAACGGAGCTCTGGATATATAGGGGTAATATGAATAATAGAGGGAGAAAAGCTGAGCTCTGTGATATATAGGGTGATATGATAGATAGAGACTAGCTTCTGTGATATATAGGGTTATATGTTAGAGAGAGAAGCTGACTCTGTATATATAGGGTTATATATAGGGAGAGGAGCTGACTCTGTGGATAGATAAGGGTTATATATAGAGGAGAGGAGCTGAGCGCCTGTGATATATAAGTTATATGATAGGAGAGGAGCTGAACCACTGTGATTTATAGGGTATATATGATCAGAAGCGAGGCTTCTGTGATATAGCGGATTATATGATAAGGAGAGAAGCAAGCTCTGTGATATATAGGTTTATGATAGTGAGAATAAGCTGAGCTCTGTGATATATAGGGTATATGATAGAGAGAGGAGCTGACTCTGTGATAATAGAGGTTATATGATAGAGGAAGGAGCTGAGCTCTGGTATATATAGTTATATAATAGAGGAGAGGAGCTTGAGCTCGTGTGATTATATAGGGTTAATGAATAGGAGAGGACTGAGCCTGTGATAATAGGGTTATATAATGAGGAGAGAAGCTGAGCTCTGTGAATATATAGGGTATAGATAAGAGAGCTGAGCCTGTGATATATAGGTTATTTGATAGAGGGAGAGGAAGCGAGCGCCGTGATATATAAGGGTTATATGATAGAGGAGAGAAGACTGAGCTCTGTGATATATAGGGTTAATATAGAGAAGCTGAGCTCTGAGATATAGAGGGTCATATGATAGAGGGAGAGAAGCTGAGCTCCGTGATGTATAGGGTTATATAATAGATGAGAGGAGCTGAGCTCGTGTGTATATAGGGTTATTTGATAAGGAGAGAAGCTGACTCTGTGATATAAAAGGGTTTTATATGAATAAGGGAGAGGAGAAGGAGCCTGTGATACTATAGGGGAATAGAAGAGGGAGAAAAGCTGATCTCTTGTGATATATAGGTTATATGATAGATGAGGAGAGGAGCAGACTCTGTGATTTTATAGGGTATATGATAAGAGGGAGAGAGCTGAGCTCTGTGATAATAGGGTTATATGATAGAGGAAGAGGAGATGAGCTCTGTGATATATAGATTATAATATATGCTAGGATATGAGCTCTGTGATATACACGGGTTATATGATTAAGGAGAGAAGCTGAGCTCTGTGATATAAGGTTATATGATAAGAGAAGCTGAGCGCTGTGATAATAAGGGTTAATGAGAGAGGAGAGAAGATGAGCTTCGGTGATATATAGGGTTATATGAAGAGGAGAAAGCGGAGCTCTGGGTAAATATAGGGTTATGAATGAAGAGGAAGGAGCTGACTCTGTGATATATAGGGTTATAGATAGAGGAGAGGAGCTGAGCTCTGTGATATATAGGGTTCTATGATAGAGGGAGAGGAGAGCCCGTGGATATATAGGGTTATAATGATAGGATAGGAGCTGAGCTCTGTGATATACAGGGGTATATGATAGAGGGAGAGAAGACTGACTCTGTGATATATAGGGTTATATATGATAGAGGAGAGGGAGCGGAGCTCTGTGATATATATAGGGTAAATATGAGGAGAGAAGCTGAAGCTCTGTGATATAATAGGGTTGATAGGATAGAGAGTGGAAGCAGAGCTCGTGATAAATAGGTTATATGATAGAGAGAGGAGCGAGCCTCGGTGATATATAGGGTTATAGATAGGGAGAGAAGCTGAGCTCAGTGATATTATTGGGATATATGATAGAGGGAGAGAACGCTGAGCTTCTGTGATATATTGGGTTATATGATAGAGGGAAGGATCTGAGCTCTGTGATAATGGGTTATAGAATAGAGCAAGAGAAAGCCAGAGCCTTCTGTGAATATAGGGTTATATGATAAGGAGAGGACGCTGAGCACTGTGAATAATGATAGGGTTATATGATAAGGGAGAGGAGCTGAGCTCTGTGATATATAGGTTATATGATTAAGAGGAGAGGGACTGAGCACTCTGTGATAAGTAAGTTATATGATAGAGGGAGGGAGCTAGACTCTGTATATAGAGGGTTAATGAAGAGGGAAGAGGAAGCGAGCTCTGTGATAAATAGGGATATATGATAGAGGAGAGAAGCTGAGCTCTGTGATATATAGGGTTATAGGATAGAGGAGCGAGCTCTGTGATATATAGTATATGAAGAGGAAGGAGCTGACTCTGTGATATATAGGGTTATATGATAGAGGAGAGAAGCCTGGGCTCTGTGATCTATAGAGTTATATGATAGAGGAGAGAACTGAGCTCTGTGATATATAGGGTTATATGATAAGGATGTGGAGCTGAGCCTGTGATAATAGGGTTATATGATAGAGAAGTTGAGCTCTGTGACATAGAGGGTCCCATATAATAGAGGAGAGAAGCTGACTCTTGATATATAGTATATGATAGAGGAGAAAGCTGGAGCTCTGTGAGATACAGGTTATATTGATAGAGGAGAGGAGCTGAGCTCTGTGATATATATGGTAATAATAGAGGAAGAACTGAACTCTGTGATATATAAGGGTTATATGAATAGAGGAAGATTGAGCTCTGTGACATAGAGGTCCATATGATAGAGGGAGAGAAGCTGAGCACTGTGAAATATAGGGTTATATTAGAGGAGGAAGCTGAGCTCTTTGATATCCAGGGTTATATGAAAGAGAGGATGACTGAGCTCTGTGAACAGAGCCGTCTTAACAGCATTATGCCCCTGGGCAGAAGCTGTTTAACTGGGGCCCCCAACCAAATATTTATCTCTACTATCTCATAATAAGAACTGTTTCTGTTGCACATAGCACCAATCAGAGATCATAGCGACCATTCAGACTTAGCGTTTTAATTTTTCAGACAGTAAATAAAATGAAAGCTGAGCTCTGATTGGGTGCACAATAACAAACTATTTATACATTTTGATAAATAAGGCCCCTCCTATGCTTACCCCTAAAACAATGACCTGCTGTATGAACTTGCGTTATGCGGGAGAGAAGTTGTATTTTGGAGGGGGGATATTTGAGTTTACACTTTTACACTAATTTCTGCATAGTCTTTAAAAACGAAAATGTCAGCACGAACAGAAAAAAAGTCTTTCTCGGCATTATTCTTTTTAAATTATTTTTTTATAACCATTCACATTTTACACTAAATACCCCTTACATTAATTTTAAAGCGTATTAATGGTCATATGATACAAACTATATTTGTAAGTTTGTTATGTATATAGCACAATTTAACTATTTTATTTTTATACATTTTTTTTATATTGTTTTTTTCCTTTTTTTAATCCCATTCAAGATAACTATTGAAGACTCTATAATGGAGCAGGGACAATGAAGCCTCTGGTCACCGCCATTTTAAATACCCTTTATGATTGCTGAGGTCCATGACTCAGCAAAAATCAAAGGGGATGTCTGGGCTGCCATCGGTCCCTGACTCCTGCTGACCCATGGAGCCTGAGGATATCTATGCAGTATCTCAGCCCTGGGGACCTAGAGTAGCTCCAGTGCTGTCTGTAAGCCTGCTGACAGGGCGTCACTGGTGTTACTCCAACCAACAGCCTATTCCTCGGATGACATAGTGTTATGTATTATCCATACCGAAGTATAACATATATTTTGCATACAGGATGGTGCTAAAACAGTTATGAAGTGGTAAAAAACAAAAAAGAAAAAGTGTAAAATAATTATCCCTCAACAATGGAATAAAAAAAACCTATAAAACAAAGTATAGAAAAAAATAAAAATACCTTTTGTTATGAAAAAATTATTGTGCTATAGTACCACTCAACTAAAACCCTAACCCTATTAGAATCCACACGACCGTAATAACATGAGAATTACACAGTTATTTATTGGTGACATGGTATAAAAAAAAAAATGAATAAAATGCAAAAACACATATTTTCACCTGCAAAAATTGTTTTTAAAAAATTATGCAGTAAATATATAGTAAACGACTCGCTACCAAAAATACAATTTTCGCCAGCATAAAACAATTCCTCTACAACTGCGCTATAGAAAAATTAAAAGTTTTTTTGTGACGTTGTAAGCAGGAGGCAAAAATAAAAATTAGTTGTGTCATTAAATGGTTGTCTCACCTACATTGATTCCGCTACCTCCAGTCCCTGTTTTTCTTGTGCTTTACTGGAATTTCAGGGGGATGGTTTACTGGCTTCCCACTAGGCTGCAGTAGACAGCCAGGTCTGTAGCTATAGAACCAGCCTGGCTGAACTATCATGAGAGATCACACAGGTCTGTAGCTATAGCAAACCAGTGCTGGCAGCCTATCAGGAGAGCTTCACACAGGTCTGTAGCTATAGCAACCATGCTTGGCCAGCCTATCAGGAGGAAAGATTTGAACAGGTCGGTAGCTATAGCAACCATGCTGGCAGCCTATCAGGAGAATCACACAGCTGTAGCTATAGAAACCAGTGCTGGCACCTATCAGAGAGGTCCGAGGTCGTACTTATAGCAACCAGGGCGACAGACTATCAGGAGGAGATGGAACAGTCTGTAGCTACACAACCAGCGCTGGCAGCCCTATCAGGAAGAGATTGACCAGTCTGTAGACTATAGCAACCGTGCTGCAGCCTATCAGGAGAGGTCGAACAGGTCTGTAGCTATAGCGACCTGAGGAGCTGATGCCAGGCCACACAAGAGGGGATGTCTAGGATAGGTATGACACTGGTTAATGGACACATAGTGCAAAGTGACTTGTTTTGCAGAGATCTTTAACATAAAAAGCAGCGAGCGCCTGGAGTGAGAAGACCTCGTTAATAAGGCCTTTTCATGCACCGGGCTTAATGGTTAACGTCATTTTTCTTTACAAATAAAGAGTTTTATTGGGGAAACTGGTTTTGTGCAGAATTTTTTTTCTTTTATGTTGTCATTTCTTTTATTTGTTTTAATGCACAAGCGGTGATAATTTGTGGGATCGCATGGGCCACGAGGACGCCTGACAACCTGCGTGCATCATTATAACACTTTATGGATCAGCACCCTGTTGGCCCCCAGACATGCACAGTCCTATAGAACCTGATGAGCGCTGCTGTGTGCTGGGAGCAACAGGAGAAGTTGATTATATAATGCAGAGCATGGTGCTCACCGTCCTGGACTCCTGTCAACTGCCCCAAGAGCCCCTGTTCCTGCATCTGCAGTGCGGAGCGTCCCAGGACCCGAGAACTCTGCTGCAGTCGGAATCACTGACGGTGGGCCACACGAGGTGACCGAGGAGACCGGGAAGGTGAGGGGAACGTCATGAGGGGGAGCAGGAGCAGCACAAGGAATTGAGTTACACTTCCCCGGGAGAGACGACGAGGGGGGAACTAGCCCTGCGCTCATATCAGCTTCCGGAGTTACGTGCCGCGCAGCAGGACAGGAGAGGAAGCAAGAACCACAGCCTCTGATGTGTTTAAGCAACAGCACTGCCTGTGCTTACTCGGACTCCTGCAGCCCCTTAGCTTCAGAGGGCCCCCGGCAGTGCCTACCGGGCCCAATGGGAGAACCGCCCCTCTGTATTTATAGGGTTATAGACTAGATGAGAGGAACGGAGCTCTGGGGATATATAGAGTAGATGAGAGAGGAGAGTAAGCGGACGCCGTTGTATAAGTGTTAACTGTGAGAGGCGAAAGGAGCTGAGTCTCGTGATATATTAAGGCTATAATTCAATGAATAGAGCTGACTCGTTGTTGATATAGGGTATATAAGAGAGGAGAAAGCTGAGGTTGTGATAATAGGGTTTATGATTAGAGGAAGAAATTCGGACCTCTAGGCTAATAATAGTTATAGGAGATTGAGGAGAGACGGAGCTCCCGGAATAGATATGATTATATGATTGAGAACTAGCGCTGAGAGTATAGGGTCCAGATGATAGAGGAGAGAAGCTGAGCTCCCGGGATATATAAGGGTTATATAATAGATAAAGCTAGCTCTGGTGAGATATTGGGTTATATGAAGAGTAAGATCTGACTCTTGTGATAATAGGTTAATATGAGAGGGAAAGCATGAGCTCCGTGATATAAATGGTTATAGAAGAATGAGAGGACTACTCTGTATGTAGTAGGGGATATGATAGAGGAGAAGAGCTGACCTCTGAGAGAAGGGTATATGATAAGAAAGCAGCTCAGGGAGATATAGGGTTATATGATAGCGATAAAGCTGACTCTGTGATATAATGGGTGTATATGAGTGAGGAGAAAGCTGACTCTTGATATATAGGGTGAGATATAGAGAAAAGCGGAGCTCGGTATTAAAGGGTTATAATATGATAGAGGAAGAGAGCTGAGCTCTGGATATATAGGGTTATATGATAGAGGAGAGCCGCAGAGCGCTGTGATATATAGGTTTATATGATAGAGAGAGAGCGAGCGGCCTGATATATAGTGTTAATGAGAGAGAAGCTCGGAGCTCTAAATATAGAGGAGTCATATGAGTAGAGGGAGAGAAGCGGAGCTCCTTGATATATAGGTTATATCATAATGAGGAGAGCTGAGCACTGTGAGATCGAGGGTTATTATGATAGAGAGCAAGGCTACTCTAGTGATATATAGGTTATATGATAGAGGAGAGAAGCGAGCTACCGTATATATAGGGTTAATAATAATGAGAGAGCTGGAGCTCTTTGATATTTAGGTTATCATGATAAGGAGAAAGAGCTGACCTCTTATATATAGGTTAAAGATAGAGGAGAGGAGCGAGCTCTGTGATATATAGGGGATATGATAGAGGGAGAAAACTGAGCTCTGTGATAATATAGGTTATATATATCGAAGAAGGATCTGACTCCTATATAAAGGTATATGATAAGGAGAAGGAGCTGAGCTCTTGAAATATAGGTTATACTTGATAGAGAGCTGAAGCTCTGATATATAGGGTTTAATGATAGATGAGACAGGAGCGAGCTCTGTGATATTTAGGTTTATATGACTAGGATGAGGAGCTAGTCTCTGTGATAATATCGTTTTATATAATAGAGGAGAGAAGCAGACTCTGTGAATATCTAGGTTATATATAAGGAGAAAGCTGAGCTCTGTGGATATAAGGTTATAGAAAGGAGAGAGCAGCTCCGTGATATATAGTTATATGATCAGGAGGACGAAGACTGACCCGTGATATATAGGATTATATAAAGAAGCTGGACTCGTGATATAGAGTACATGATAAGAGAGAGCTGCGTAATCTGTGATATAAAGTTATATGATAAGAAAAGAGCTAGCACTGTATATATAGGGTTATATGTTATAGTATTAGCGAAGCTAGCGCTGTATAGATAGGGTGTATAGATAGAGAAGCTGAGGCTCTGAGATATAGAGGGGCATAGGATAGAGGAGAGGAACTGAGCCTCTCCGTATAATAGGGTGTATATAATAAAAAGACTGAGCTCTGTTGATATATAGGGTATAGATAGGAGGAGAAACTGGACTCTGGATTATATTAGGTTCATCATAAAGAGGAGAGAGCGGAAGCTCTGTTATATAGAGGGAATTAATAGAGGCAAAAGCAGAGCTCTGGATATATTAGTGATATATAGATGATTAAGCTGAGCGCTGTGATATATTAGGTTATAGGATAGAGGAGAGAAGCTGTCATCTTGATATCATAGGTTATATGATAGATTGTAGAAGATCTGAGCTCAGTGATATATAATTATATATAGAGGTAGAGCAGCCTGTGATATATGAGGGTATATGAAAAGGGAGAAAAGCTAGCGCTGTGATATATAGGTTATATTTGATAGATGAGAGGGAGCTGAGCTCTGTATATATAGGGTTTATTATGATAGAGGAGAGGACTAGCTCATGGTGATAGATAGTTATTATGATAGAGAAGAGCTGAGCTCGTATATATAGATTAGATATAGGATAGGAGATGAGCTCTGTGATATACAGGTTAATGGAAGATAGGAGAGAGCTGAGCTCTGGTGAGTATATGGTTATTATGACTAGAGAAGCTGAGCTCTGTGATATTATAGGGTTAAATGAAAAAGGCGAGAAGATGACCTCTGAGTATATATAGGGTTATATGAAAAAGAGGAGAGAAGCTGCGCTCTGGGGTAATATAGGGTTATATTATAAGGAAAGGGAGCTAGACTCTGTGAGAGATAGTTATAGATAGAAGGGTGCAGGAGCTGACTATCTGTTATATATAGGTTGAAATGACTCTAAGAGGACTGAGCTTCTGTATATATAGGGGTATATGACAAGAGAGAACTGAGCTCGTGTATATAGGGGTATATGATAGAGGAGAGGACGGAGCTCGTGAATATAGAGGTAATATGATAAAGAGAAAGCTGAGGCTCTTGATATATAGGGTATATATGATAATGAGAGAGCTGCTTCTGTGAATATATAGGGTTTATGATATAGAGGAGAGGAGCTGAGCTCTGTGATATTTAGTTATATGATAGAGGAGTAGGAACTGAGCTCTGTGATATATAAGGTTATATGAATAAGGAGAGGTACTGAACGCTGTGATATATAGAAGTTATAGATTAAGGAATGGAGCTGAGCTCTGTATATATAGGGTTTATAGTGAGAAGGGAGTGACCTGAACTCTGTGATATAGAGGGTATATGATAGAGAAGGTGAGGCTCTGTGCATATAGGAGGGTCATATGATAAAGGAGAGAAGCTGAGCTCTTGATATATAGGGTTATCTGATAGAGGAGAAACTGAGCTCTGTGAATATATAGGGTTTATATGAGAAGAGGAGATGAGCATGAGCTCTGATGATATAATAGGGTATTGAATAGATGTTAGAGCGGGAGCTCTGTGATATATAGGGTTATACTGAAAGGAGAGAGCGAACATGTATATATAGTGGTTATATATAGAGAGAGAAGCTGAGCTCTGTGATATATAGGGTTATATGATAGAGGAGAGAAGCTAGCTCCTTGATTATAGGCTTATATGAGAGAGGGAGAGGAAGCGAGCATACCGTGATCAATATAGTGTTACAGAGATAGAGAAGCGGAGCTCTCGTAGATATAGAGGGTCATATGATAGACGGGGACGAACTGACCTCCGTGTATATCGTCTGGTTAGAAATGATGAGAGGAGCTGAGCTCGGTGATAAATAGGGTTATATAATAGAGGAAAACTGAGCTCTGTAGATATCGGTTATATATAGAGGAGAGAAAGCTGAGCTCTTTTATATAGGTTTATATATGATAAGGAAGAGCGAGCTCTGTGATATATAGGGGTATATGAAAGGGAGAAAAGCTGAGCTCATGTGATATATAGGGTATATGATAAGAGAGAACTACCTCTGTGATAGATAGGGTTATAATGATAGAGGGAGCGAGCTAGCTCTTGATACTAGTTAATGATAGGAGAGGAGCTGAGCTCAGTGATATATAGGTTAAATGATAGAGGAGAGAAGCGAGCTCTGTGATATAGAGGGTTATATGATAGAGGAAGAACTGAGCTCTGTGATATATTGGGTTTTTGACTAAGGAGAGGACGACTCTGGATCTATAGGGCTATATGAGAGAAGGAGAAAAGCTGACTCTGTGACATATAGGGTTATAATGATAGAGGACAGAGAAGCTGGACCTGTGATTAAAAAGGTTTATATGATTAGAGGAGAGAACTGAGCTCTTGTGATATATCAGTTAGATGATAGAGGAGAGGAGATGAGCCTCTGTGATATACAGGGTTTAGATGATAGAGGAGGAGAACTGAGCCTGTATATATAGGTTATATGATAAGAGGAGAGGAGCTCTGGATATATATGGTTATATTATAACGTTAGGAGAGAGCTCGTGTATATAGGGTTATAAAATAGAAGAAAGCTGAGCTCGGTGATTAAGGTGTTATAGGAAAGGAGAGAAGCTGAGCTCTTGATAATAGGTTATATGAAAGGAAAGAAGCTAGCTCTGGATATATAGGTTATATGAAAAAGGAGAAAGCTGAGCTCTGTGAGATATAGGGTTTATATATAAGAGAGAAGCTGAGCTCTGTGATTTATAGGTTATATATAGAGAAGTGGAGCTGAGCTCTTGATATATAGGGTTATATATAAGAACTCTACCTGTATATATAGGTTATATGATAGAGGGAGAGGACTGACTCTGTGATATATAGTTATATGATAATATGGAGAGGAGCTGAGCATTGTGATATATAGGTGTATAATAGAGGGAGAAGAGCTGAGCTCTGTGAATATAATAGTTAGATATAAAAGGAAGCTGAGCTCTGTGATATATAGGGTATATATGAGGAGAGGACTGAACTCTTGATAATAGGTTATAAGATAAGAAGAATGAGCTACCGGTGATATATAGGGTTAATATGTTAGATGAGAGAACTGAGCTCTGTATAATATAGGGTCCGAATGTAAAGAGATTTCTCTGATTGATAAGTTAAGTTATCTGCTCTGAAAACAACTATGTGAGGTAATGTAGGGGGATGCAGCAGAAGTCTGCCGTCTTTTCAGCCCAAGAACCAGCGCAACCCCGTTCGCTATAAATGTAACAAAGCACAATACAGAACGCCCGCGCACTTGGAATGCGCACTGATTTTGGGGGCAGCGGCTGGAACCGTGTATGACACACAACCGGACGAACTATAGAATTTTTATCTTCAGTTGTGGAAAAATCCTGGCGCTTTACTGCTGGATCAGTAAGCACTTTTAAGGGTTACCGGAGCCAAATTTGCGCGTTGTACTAGAAAGCAATATATCTATACCCCCACATAGACAACAGTGCATAGATTCAGGCCCGCATCTCTACACTACTATGCGTCAAAAAAAAGTGGCGTTCTGAGCAACACGAAAATCAGACATGTGGCCTTTGCAAAACTACATGTAACACGGATATATAAATTAAATTAATTTATAGAATACGTAATAGTATACCAGACGTGCAGTAAAGTCTGACACAATCTACTGCAGCATAAGTGTTGCGCGAATTACAACATGCTTCCCCAGCAAGCCAACGACAATCACACCCGGAGGTGCGCATAACAATTGTTTCTAGGCCGTTATATAATCAGTGAAATCAACTGTTATGACAAACTACATCTACCATCTCGCCGCCTCGGTCATTAGATAATATGTAATCCAAATCAAAAGAATTTAGTGTCATTTTGGATAATTTCGGGCCCCTTGTGGGGAATTTAAACTGAAAAACACGGGAATCATCTAAAAAAAATGTAGAAAAAAAAACAGAAATTTCCGGGAAAATAGAGTAACCTTGTTCCCAAAACGCGGGGGGTTTTCGGCTCTTAAGAATAAAGGAGCATTTTTCCTTTTTGGGAATTTGTTTTGGGGAGCGAGGGTCTGAAATCAAAGCTTCTTGTAATAAAAAAAACTAATTAAAAAAATAATGTCTTAATTAAAAATGGGGCGCCCAGAGCATCAGGGCCAAAAGCCCCTATATCTCATTTTAGCATATTTTTTACAAATTTGTAAAGTGGAAAAAAATTCATTTTTGCAGAGTATAATATTTAGCTTTGAACATGGTGAAAACTTTAGGGGGGAAAGCGACCCAAAAGGAGGGGGCAGGAAGTGGGATAGGGGTTTCAAGGGGGCGTTTCCCTTCCAGTGCCCCGGGACAACACGCAAGCGGCACATCATCATTTGGGCAGGAGAGTCGGGCCCTGTCATCTTTGCCCGTCCCTGTGCATCTTTTTTACGAACAATGAGCCAAGCCAAACAAATGTTATCTTTCATCATAATCAGCCCAACCTGAACCCAAAAACCCGCGAATGTCAAAACCAATACAGGGGGGGGGGACCACCCCAGATAATCCATATTCTGAAGATCTCTTTGATGACCCCAAATCCCGGTTGGGGTCAGAAGGCCCATTTAAAAAAGATAAAGGGGCCCAAAGAGGTTGATTTTTTTCTGTTTCTGACCCCAATCGCTGATGCGTCAGGGGAAAGGGAAAAGGAAGCTGGTTCGTCGCAGAAATACCGAACGGTCGCAATGCCTCACAGTGCCTGTGGCTTCTAGCCTGCAGTTGAGGATGTAGACTGTGTGGGAAAAGGAAGTTCCCCCTGTGATGATGATGGGCATTGCGGATCCAACGTGGTTTTTTGAGCAGCGCTTTGGGGAGAGCAAAAATCCCGTGGGGAGGGAGAATTTATGGGGTAGTGGGGTGTGGGGCCCGGGCCCCGAATGGGGTGGGCGGGGTTTGCACAAGGGTTGCTGAAAATTAAAATCCACCCCGCCGGCGTCCGTGGGGGGAAGCAGGAACCATGTTCTAGGTTTTCACAGTGGAAGAGATCCAGGTCCCGTGAAGCTGGGGGCCCTTTTTTGATCAAGCCAGATTCGCTGACTGAATCAAAATTTTCCCGGTTTGCCTTCAAAAGCGGGCAGTAGAAGAAAGGGAAAAGGGGTTTAGGCCTCATGAGCATGAAAAGGCGCAAAGCATGGGGAAACATGAATTGCCCGGGAAAAAGGGAAAATTGGAGGAAAAAAGGCTACAGAGGTCCTGGGCTTCCATTCACCGTGGGCCTCTTTGCCCCTTCTCCTCCTCTGCCACTTCCAAACCCAAGCAGACCTCTGCTGTCGATGTGCCCGGGAAACGGCCATGAAACAAGCCCCTCCCCCGGGCCCAGATACTGTCAGCCAATTCCCACCACCAGCAACAAGCCCAAACCCTTCCCCCTTCCCTCGTGTGACCTGCCGACGTTCGCAAACCAAATTTTAGCAGCCCGCCTTCTGTGTACCAGCTGTGGGAAACGAAAGAACACTTTCACCCCCCGCCATCCAAAAAACAAAAAACCCGAAGGTTTGGGGATTGCCAGGTGTTGGGGCTTGGGAAAAAATTTTCCCCTTTTTGCCCGGTGGACCCCAGATGGTTTTTGCCACGTCCCTGGCCCTGGCATGCCCCCAAAAATCAGGGCGGGGCAGGCATTTCTATGCCAGAAAAAACTTCCCTGCCCCGGCCCCCCCGTCCGTGGGGAGAAAAAAATTTTCTAAAAGGTTGGGTGCATTTTTGGGCCTATCCCCAAAACCCCGAGGGTATTATCACTTTCCCCGAGAAACCCGGCCGTTTTGAAATTTAAAGTTTTTTTGGAGACCGTCAAAAACACAGGTCAAAAGCTGTGGGGCAGTCTGCGCCTGTCCGATCAGTGGCTGGGTGCTAAGAACCTGGCCCCGGCAAGGTGGGGTGCGACAATGGCGGGGAAAACTCCTTTTCTGTGCTTTTGGAAATTTTAGGGTCTTTCACCCTCCCCTTTCCTGGCACAGTCATGAACCCGGTTGTACAGAAATTTCTCAAGGGGTACCGGGTCTTCGTGGGTGTGAGGAAGGCTCGAGGGCTTTGTTTACCTTCCGGCGTTCACACCCTGTTCGGCATGACCCGGCAACATCTGGGCCTCCCCGGGCAACCGTCTGATAAGTTTATTTTGGCAACCCTGGAATTCCACCCCCTTTCCCCCTGTTCCAGCGATTGTGGAGCAGGGTAATGGGTTATTGGGAGTATGAAGTGTCGCATGGCCTGACTTTGCAGTGGTGCCCACCCCAGGGTGTTTCATCCTTGATAGTTTTGAAGAGGCCACCAAAATGGTCGTCGGGATGTTACCTTTTTGGTTAATTTTTTTTCGAAAAAATGCGTTAGGCACTCTGTGGCAGCAGGGGCCCAGCAGTGGGGGAGGAGGAGGTGGCCGAAACTTTAAAAACCCCCAGAGGATTTTTAGAAGGCCCCACTGTTTCAAAAATTGTATAAAGGGTTTTTTTTAGGGCCCCTTTTGGTTTTTTTAGGGGGCCCTGGGCCAAAGGGGCAAGAAGGAAGTTTTAGCTCCCCAGAAAATTTGAAAGGGCCCCCCTTGGGGGGCTGCCGGGCTTGTGGGGGATGGTTTTATTTTTTGGGGGGGGTAGGGAAAAGGAAAAGGGGGGAGGAGGAAAGGGAGGGGTGGACCCACCGGGGAAAAAAAATGCCCCTTTTAACCCCGGGGGCTTGGGGAAAAAAATTTTTCCCAGAAGCATCTCCACAAAGAGTTGCTGGATGCTACATTACCCTTTAAATGTTTCCAACGAAAAGGGAATTAAATATTAAAGGGGTTTCTTGGGGGGCCGGCCACCTTCTTTGGGGTCACGGGTTTCAGACGGAAGCACTTTTCCTTTTCCCCAAAAAACAAATTGGAAAAAGGGGAGAATTTCC
>JAODAL010060839.1:0-20658 GCA_025379985.1 Phyllomedusa bahiana | reverse complement strand
CGCAAACAAAGTTTTGGCTGTACAATATCCAGTATCCTTTATAGAGATTGTCTGTGTTCGCCCGCGCTCCCCCCCTCCCCCGCTACTCCCACGTGACTTTAAGTGGTAGATGCTCCTTTAAAATTCTCTGCCTAACTACCTAAATCTGCAAAATCTTGATGTAACTAACTTCTAAGGATCACAGCTAAAAGTAGAGCTGTCTCTGTGAAAAAATAGAATAATTTCGCTGAGCTGTTGGTGAGCTGTTTGGACAGAGGCAGAGTGCACGTCCTACTGCTATGAGACGCTGACACACACTGATCATGAACAGGAAGGGCTGTTCTATGTAAAACGAGGTCATGTGATTTTTCCAGCCAATCGCAACCATACCACATCCCAGTCATGACGTCGGACACACATCTCACCCTGCTCTATTCTGTAAGCTGATTTGCTGGCCGCCAAAATGACAGGAAGCGCCGAAAAATGGCGCAATATTAATAGATTATGCACAGATTTTAACCTAAATTATCGCGTGATCTAAAAAATCTGATCAACATAAATACCGTGCCGATTTCACCTTTGTCGATAATAATCGCTCAACACTAGTAAACACCCATATCTAGGGTACTGCTGAACTTGGAAGAAATTGCATAAAAAAATTTGGGGTGCTTTTTTTCCAGGATTCTTTGTAAAAATTAAACTTACTATACCCCTGGATATATTCCTTAAAGGGTGTAGTTTCCAATATGGGATCTTTTTAGAGGTGTTTATTAAGTTTTAGCACCTTAGGGTGTCCGCAAACCTTAAATGGCACCTAAATAAAATCATAAGGAAAATGAGACTTCCAGAGTTCATTAGGTGTTCCTCCTATTCTGAGGCCTGTGGTTGAGCCAAATAGCCCACCAGGGCCACATATGGGATATCTCTGGAAACTACAGAATCTAGGGAATTGATGTTGAATTTAATTTGCTTGGTCACATCTACTGTGTTCAAGTGAGTAATGGATAAAAATGTAAAATCTGCAAAAAAAAATGAAATTTTGAAATTTCACCTCCACTTTGCTTTAATTTCTGTGAAATACCTAATGGGTTAACAAACTTCCAATTTTTTTTTAAATACTTAAAGGGGTGTAATTTCTTAGATGGGGTCATTTATGGGGTTATCTTGCTGGCACAGCAGTGTCCGCTCACTGTTTGCCTCATTGTTAGGATTTAATTACACAGGATGAGACCAAATATATACCTGTGAGTCACTGTTAATTATACTGATGTACTTGGAAGCATTCTCTCTTAATTTGGTGAGTTATTGTATGGCCCTATTATGGTCCCCCCCCCCCCCCCCCCCCCTCCCCCCCACCCCCGTGGCCTTTCACAGTCTAATGTATGCTCCTTCAAACAAGTAGGTAATTTTTCATACTGTTTCTTGAATCAGGTATATATTCATCGTGGATTATTTAATTGTGATTTGTCACTTTACAAATGTTTAGCATCAGCTCATTTTTTCTATATGTAGTTTACACCCTACCATTTGCTGTATAATAGTGGCTTCATTTTAAGACTATAGCCTGATATCTCTTTTTTGCAGGGCTAAGCATACACCCTCTTTTCTTTCTTTTTCCCTAAATTGGTCCCCTGAGGAAATTATTCTAACACATTGGGAAATGGTCGAAACATGTCAGGACATATCGATGAGGGTAATCTAGAGTGTCTTTTTGAGTAAGGGTTAGGTTCCTGGTGGAGGCGCCCTTATTGGGCGAATACCCTGCTTTTTGTAGTGTAGGAATTTTTGACTATACTGTCTCAGTTCTGAGGGTTTATTAGGGACAGTTTTTCCCTTTCTTTGTGACTAATTCACATTTGTCTGTTTATTTGTTTGGTGCAAACAATTTCTGTTCTTTTTTTTCGTATTCAAACACTTTTATTAACAAGATCATGAAAAATACAGTGTAAAACATTGCACAGAGGTTAAACAATATGTCCTTAAAATAGTACAGTTACAAAAATAGACAGCAGCATTATTTCTAGATGGTATCTCAAGAAAGCCAAAACGATGGCCTCCAATATTGTGAAAGCCAGAGGAAGGGCTAAAGAGTGAGAAGAAGAGAGGGGGGGGGGGGAAAGGGAGGGAGAGGGAGGGCGAGAGGAAAGTAAAGGAAGGAAAAGGGAAAGAAAGAAAGGAGAAGAAAGAAAAAGAAAAAAAAACCACACAAACACAAGGGGGATCAAGGGTATGGAAAGAGAGCCGTTCGATATGGATTACCAAACTCTACAAATACTTGGGCTCACAAATGGAGGAACTTTATCCAGCAGCAGGATTCTATTCGAGAGTCCGGGCTGGGCTCCGCCCTAGAACCCCCACATAAGCGCCTCAGGTACCGGAATGTCTAGGAAATAACCTCATGTGCAGACCAAACTAAATTGTCATAGTATCACGAACAAAGGTGACATAGCACAACAGCTGGCTCACTGGGCACACCACACCAATAAAATACAGCACATCAAGAAAAAGAAAAAAAAAAAAAAAAAAACTAGTTGAAGGTGGCAGGTCGCAAGTCCTCACCCCGTTCTCCGCAGGAACCAGAGTCCCCACCTCAAGAACAGGTTAAATAAGTATCTGAACTGCAAAAAGAGATCCAGTCCTCCCAAATAAGCAGATACTGACTATAACTAGTGTTGAGCGATTGCGTTGGCTATCGAGATCGATCGATAGTCAATAGTCGGCCGCTATTGATTAGGTTTTTCGGAAAGTGAGATCGATTATGGAGATGGACCATTGAAGTCTATGGGGAGAGCAACAACACCTTCATTATTACACCCAAACAAGGCTGGCAGAAGCTGAAATTAAATCCACAACAGTCAATGGATACGTGAGACATCTTGGCAACACACTTGGTTATAAAAGCTCACAGAAAAAAAGGCAAGACCATTTACTATCCTCCTGTCTTGTCCACAGCCTGAACCTTAAACCTGCATCACCTCATCCAAATTAAAAAGTGCCAGAGGCAGTATGAATTCGAACCATCATGTGACTTGAAATGAGACAATGAATATCTGTCCTGGATCGCAGCAATGAGCCCAAACCCTACATGACCCCACATTTAAAAAAGTGCCGGAAAAAGGGAGTCTTTCAACCACCTTTTTAGTTTCACTGGACATTGACTATTACCTGTACTGGGCCCAGCATGTGCCCGCAAACTGCATGAACCCCCACACTTTAAAAAGTGACCGGAAAAAGGGAGTCTTTCAACCACCATTTTAGTTGAAGGACATGACTATCCTGTCCTGGGCCACTGCATGAGCCCAAAACCTGCATGCCCCCACATTTAACAAGTGCAGGAAAAAGGAGTCTTTTCAACCACCATTTTAGTTTTCACTGGACATTGACTATACCTGTCCTGGGCCACGCATGAGCCCCAAACCTGGCATGACCCCACATTAAATAGTGCCCGGAAAAGGTGTCTTTCAAACCTCCATATTTAGTTTCACTGGACATTGACTATACTGTCCTGGGCCACAGCATGAGCCCAAACCTGCATGACCCCACATTTAAAAAGTGCCGGAAAAAGAGTGTCTGTCAACCACACATTTTAGTTTCACTGGACATTGCTGATACCGTCCTGGGCAACAGCATTGGACACAGGGCCGGAGTTACAGTGGGTCCGGTGAAAGCCCAGGCTGGCGTCCGCTCATCTATTAACACGCAGGTTAAAATGGCGCTATGATGACGCAGCAACGAAAACTGTCCGTGCTGAAGGCAGAGTGCGAAGGCGAAGTGTGAGAACTCAGCCTTCATCTGTACACAGTCAATACCTCGGGTTGCGTCTTTGCCCCTCCATATGAGGTGGACCAATTGAGCTTAACATGCGAAATTATGGTGGTTAACGCTCTGTATACTCACCCAGGGGGCCCTGTATCTTGGCATTCTTTGTTCTCATTTATCAACGTGCTGGAGGAATTTGGTCTCTGTACCTTTGTATTCTATGTCGTGATCCATACTCCTTGTCCTCTGAATAAACCTACATCTGGTCAAGTTTTCCTGTACCTACCCTTTGCTTACAATTCAGAGGAATTTTTTAACAGCTATTTTGTACACATGCAATGTTTTTTAGTACTTTAATTCTAGAAAACACATTTTAAAATAGGATGGTATCCACAATGTCTTTGATTCTCTTTTTTCATTGTATTAAAATGGTTGTCTCAATACAGGGATTGATAGCTGGTTAAAGATCTTGAAAAAACAAGTCATTTGATATTCTAAATGTCCACATTAACAGTGGTCTACCTATTCTGTTTTGACACACCATCACCCTGAGCATCTTGCAATTGCGACAAGAACAAAATGTCTGTTAGAAAACATAAAATTTTTAGAATATTACATGTAGTATAGCTTGCATGTCACAGCAAAATGGCCCCACAAAAATTCAATGCATGCTCCCCTTGAGCCATCTTTGGTCAAATTGAGAAGAACAATGTCTGTTAGAAACAACATTTTTTTTTACATAGGACTGTGTATTGCTGCATTTTCAATGCAGCATGACAATAAAATTATAAAATGACTTCTCAGCCACTGTTAAAAATTGTGGGGAGAAATGCCACTTTGAAAGCAACATTTTCTGTTACAAAAAAAAAAAATAAAAAGGGGGGGGAACCCATGATTATTGCTGTACTCACAGCTAACATGACCCCAAAAAAATTATAAATATGACTTCTCAGCCACTATTAAAAATTGTGAGGGAGAATTCCACTTAGAAGCCACATTTTGTTACTCAAAGGGACTCCATAATTATACTGTATCTCAAAGCAAAACATGACCCAAAAATTATTAAATATGACTTCTCAGCCACTATTAAAAAATTGTGAGGGAGAAATGCCATTAGAAGTCACATTTCTGTTCAAAGACATGATTATTGCTGTATTCACTCAGCAATCATGACTTCAAAAACATTGACAATGCGAAACTTCTTAAGATAAGTGAGTAATGGAATACGGTGTTGTCATGAAACCTTGGTGTCTTTTACAGTCTCCTCACAGCAAAACCAGCAAAATGAAATGTTGGGAAAAAAGAGAATAAGATTGTCAGTAGAAATGACCATTTTAAAAAAAGTTTTCAAGGAGGACAATTTCTATGTTTGAAAAGGAATGTGAAGTAGACTGGCAAACTAATCGGTGACCTCGTCTATTGGGGCCCCTACATCATCAGAGATCCATGCCTGATTCATCTTGATGAAAAGTCAAACGATCCACATTATCTGTGGAAGCCGGATGACGTTTGTCTGTAATGACTCTCCCGCTGTGCTGAACTTGTCCGCCTCAAGATATGACGCTGCTGCTGGGCAGGACACCTCTATGGAGTGAGAGCCAGCTCGGCGCCATTCGTCCATTTTGGATACCCAGTAAGTAGATTGGGTTCCGGAACCACATGCAAAAACATCGGTGTTGAGTCGCAGTGATGTGGGCACTTTGATCTTAAGTGATCTCTGTGTGTTGGATGTGTGCACTGCACTTGCATGCGTCTGGTGAGGTGGTAAAACAAACGATTTGCCAGAGGTATCCTATTAGGCTTCTGCACAATGCCTGCTGATGCTGCCGCTACGACCTAATTGGACTCATATACTGCTGTCACGTCGCTGATGTTGTTCCACCGGGACATGTGGGGAAGTGAAGCGACGAACAGATGTCTCCAGTTGATCAATCAGCAAGGTCTCCATTTCCTGCATTTTACCTCTAATATTTGGGTGGGTGAAGCGAAAGGCATGACTTTTTGTTTTGTACGGGGATCAAGGTGGGTGGCCAACCAGTAAATGGTTGTTCAATTTGATGGCCATTAAATGCGTGGATCATGGTTGAGGAAATGGAGCATCCAAGCCACTCATGTGAGCAGGATGGAGCCTTGATTTTCCCATTTCCTTGGTCGAGGGGCACTGCAAACTGATCTTCATCATGTTCTTCCTCCGCTCAAATTCGCGCCAACCTCTTTTCCACGGCAGGGACGTAGGTACGATTCGGTGTATGGAATACCTCCTCCTCCTCCTCCTACGTGCACCGGCACAGCACTTCAATACCGCCTGACTTGCCTGAGATGATGCTCCTGAGAAGCTGATGGCGCCACCAGCATACTAAATCTGGACCCCGAACCACTGCCTAATGAAGATCGATGAATAGTTGGAAATGTCGGGCATTGTGGATTTGTCGGAGAGAAAGGCTCCGTGTTCTTGCATCTGTGTCATCTCCTCCTCGTCGCTGCGGGACTGTTGTTTCAGGAGTTCCATAGATCGTTCCAAAATAGAACACCACAATGCTCATGCTGACAAGGGCTATGTGCCAGCACTTGACCATTTTGGTGGCTTCTTCAAAACCTGGAAAGGATGGTGCAGAAGCTCTTTCACTCTGCCTCACACTCCGGTGGATTCAACACACCCGTGTTTCCCGTACGATGCTTGTCAGGCCATGTGTCACTTCGTACTGCGTAATGGCATTGCGCTGCTGCCACCAATCGCCTGGAGAATGTGGAGGGTGGAATTCCAGCGCTGTTGCCACGTAACAATGAGACGGTTGACGGGGAGGCCAGAGATGACGCTGCACGCAGCAAGGGCGGGTCGAAAGCAGGGTGCGAAGGCGGAAGTGCGAACTCAGTGGGGGGGGGGGGGAACTCCTCGAGCCTTACTTAGCAGGCAGTCATGGACCGAGGTAGCTCTTTAGGAAATTTCTGGATAGACTAGGTCATGACATTTGCTAGCAAGGATGTGCTCCAGCCTATCCGATTTAAGGGCGGCCAGCAAGATTTCCGCCCGTTATCGCACAACACCTTGCCTAGGCAACAAGGTTCTTGGCACCAGCCAGCGCTCGGTCTCGTTGCTTAGAGCGTCCACAGCTCCTGACCTGTGTGTGGACGGTCTCCAAGGCAGATTAATTTCAACACGGAATGGTGTCTTGGGGCACGTGATGCCAACAAGAGGACCTTGGGGAAAGAGCCCTGCACCATCCCTGCGTTTTGAAGAGCCGGTGCGCCGAGCTGAGAGCCACGTCACCCCCAGAGAAGTCCACCCAGCCTCACCCAGAGAGCTAGTCACAGAGAATAGCGGCCTTGGCCGTGCTTTAATAGTCCATGTGTCGGTGGTGAGATGTGGACTTTTCCGGACCACAGATGCAGACAACGCGATTTGAAATTTTAGATGACTCTTGGCTGGCCAGGGCTGGGACGGCTTTTATGGCAAGAAATGCCTGCTCGGCATTTGTATTGGGGGCAAGACGAGGCCTAATGATGATGCGGACCCCATCTGTGTCCACCAGACGATAGGCAAAAATTTACAGGCCAAATGCCTGGCACAATGCCGCACATTCAGGCTTAGTGGCTTTGGGATTGGTTTGGGTTAATGTGTTTCTTCTGCCTCCAAAACCTGGAAGTCAGAAGGCTGGCTGCTAGCACTGGCCCGCTGTACGGCGTGCAGGTCTGTCAAACTGGGCGGAAGGAGAAAGAGGTAGGATGGGTCTCTGGATGGTGCTGGTGGTACTGGGCGTCGGTGGAGGCTGTAAGCGGAAGGCTAGATCCCTGATCATTGACCTCTGAGAGACATGGGCAGAATAAGGAAAGCTTGGTGGTGGCGGAGGAGACGAGGAGGCGGAGACTGAGGTGTTACATGGTTGGGAGGAGGCGTCGGTCATGCCTTTTTTTGGCCAAGTGTTCACCTCCATTTCAACTCATGCATTTCGCTGCATGGTATAGACTTGTTGTGGTGGTTAACACTTAAGTTCTGCCTCTACTTATGCGTTTACCTGCAAGGCGGCATTATGACATCGCTGGGTGAATCAGAGCTTGGTCATTCAAATAGAAGGCCAGGCTGTGAGGTCCATGGGACCTTTTGACGGCGATAAGCGAGGAGCGGGGTTTGCGCTGATCAGTGGCTGGCGGATCATATCAGCGGACTTCTGCGACGCCACTCTCCCTTTTGTGGCGGGACCCGTATTGACACATGTACCACCATCGTCTTGCTCCTTCGTCCACTGATGAAGCGTCGCAAGCAAATTCTGCGGAAAAGACCTCGGATGGATCCGCATGTCGTCATCTCTCATCATCAACACAGGTGGATTGGACGTCCTGACTTTCAGCATCCCAGAAGCTGCAGGCTACAAGCAAGAGGCACTGAAAGGCGTGCCGACCGCCCTGGGATTTTTAGCGATTGACCGGCTTCCTTCACCTCCTATGATGGCATCAGTAACTGGGCGTCAGAGGAGAGAAAATCATCCTTTTTGGCCTCTTTATCTTTAACATGCCTTTGACCCCCAACCGCATTTTGTCATCAAAGAGGTTCTTCAGATAAATGGATTATTCCACCAGTGCTGGGTACACGAGGTTGACAATTTGGGCTGCTTCATGTTGGACGGATGGATGATGCTGATGACGACATTTGTGGCCGTGACTGCGAGGGGACGAGGAGGTAAGACAGCTAGTTGCAGGTTGAATTAAACCACTGGAAGGACAGATTGGCGACGATGTTCGTTACTTAGATTCACAGGGCCCTGACCACGCGATGACAGGGGCCTGACGGTCCTGCAAAACTGACGATTCGCTGGCATGCGTGTTGTCGCCAGGTCACTGGAAGGTGACCCTTCATCTCATACATTAACTCATGTGCTACCCCCCTCTCTTTGCTCGCTTACCACCTGCCATTTCGCTCCATGTAGAAATATAAAAATGATGAATGTATGGAAGATAGTTTTGGAAAGTCCTATTATTAAAAAGACGGCTCAAATCACAGCTATGTCTCTAAATCCCCTATCAAAACAAATTGCTGATCTCAAATGTTTAACTGCAAGGTGTCTATCAACTAAATCTAGACTGGCAAAAGTCCTCAAAAAACACGTATTGTTATGTTTTGGTATAATAAACGGTATTTCTTTGAACCTTTCCAATTCACCTGTGGTGATATTAGAATTGCTGTTTTAAGATTACGTAGATGCTGGTCAATGAACGTGCTGGGTGCGCAAAATCAAAAAACAGTAGACTGTTATGTTTTGATATAATAAACGGTAATTTTTTGAACCTTTCAATTACCTGTGTGACATAATAGGAATTGCTGTTTTAAGATTTACGTAGAGGCAGCGTCTATGAACAGTTGCTGGACGTGCGCAAAAGTCAAAAAACACGTAACTGTATGTTTTGATATATTAAACGGTATTTTTTGCACCTTTCATTCCTGTGGTGAATACTAGAATTGTGTTTTAAGATTTACGTAGATGCTTCGTCCAATTGACAGTGCTGGGTGTGGAAAAGCAAAATTATCAACGTAATGTTATGTTTTGATATAATAAACAGTATTTTTTGCACCTTTCATTTCACCTTGGTGAATATAAATTGCTGTTTTTAAGATTTAGTAGATGCTGCGTCAATGGAAACAGGCTGGGTGCGCAAAAGTCAAAAATACACGTAACTGTTATGTTTTGATATAATAAAAAAATCAGCATTTTTGCTACCTTTCAAATATCACCTGTGTTGAAATATAGAATTGCTGTTTACAGATTTACGTAGATGCTGCGTCAATGAACCTGTGCTGGGTGCGCAAAGTCAAAAAAAAACGTAATCGTTATGTTTTGATATAATAAACGGTATTTTTGCACCTTTCATTCACCTGTGGCTGACATATAGAATTGCTGTTTTAAGAATTTTACGTAGATGATTGCGTCAATGAACAGTGCCTGGGTGCCGCCAAAGTCAAAAACAGTAACTGTTATGTTTTGATATAATAAACGTATTTTTGCACCTTTCAATTCACCTGTGGTGAATATAGAATTGCTGTTTTAAGATTTACGTAGAGCTGCGTCAAGATCAGTGCTGGGTGCGCAAAAGTCAAAAACACACGTAACTGTTATGTATTTTGATATAATAAACTGTAGTTTTTGCACCTTTCAATTCACTCTGTGGTGAATATAGTTTGCTGTTTTTAGATTTACGTAGATGCTTGGTCTATGAACAGTAGCTGGGTCGCGCAAAAGTCAAATAAACGTAACTGTTATGTTTTGATATAATAAACGGGTATTTTTGTGGCACTTTCAATTTCACCTGTGGTGAATATAGAAGTTGCTGTTTTAGATTTACGTAGATGCTGGAGCTCAATGAACAGTGCTGGGTGCGCAAAAAGTCAAAAAACACGTAAACTGTATGTTTTGATATAATGAAACAGCATTTTTTGAACCTTTTCAATTTCAACCTGTGGTGAAATTAAGAATTGCTGTTTTAAGATTTGAGTAGATGTGCGTCAATGAACAGTGCTGGGTGCGCAAAAGTCAAAAAACACGTAAACTCGTTATGTTTTTGATATAATAAACGGTATTTTTTGCACCTTTCAATTCAACTGTGGTGAATATAGAATTGATGTTTTAAAGATTTAACGTAGATTGCTGCGTCAATGAACAGAGCTGGGTGCGCAAAGTCAAAAAAACACGTAATGTTATGTTTTGATATAATAAACGTATTGTTTTGCACCTTTCAATTCTCACTGTGGTGAATATAGAATTGCTGTTTTAAGATTTCGTAGATGCTGCGTCAATGAACAGTGCTGGGTGCGCAAAAGTCAAAAAATCCCACGTTAACTGTGAGTTTTCAGTACGTTACACAGTATTTTTTGGACTACAATCAAACCTGTGCTGACTACAAGATTGTGGTGTATTGTAATTTATGTGCAAGGTGGATATATCAACAGTCACAGGTGTAATGGGTAAAAGGGAAAACACCTATCTGAAAATGTAACTGATAATAAAGTGGAGTTTTGCAGCTAACAAAGAGACCTTGCAGTTAATAGAAAATGACTGTTTATCCAATATAAGTTCAGGCTGCTCCAATATCCAGGAAATAATCAATAGCAAAAACTGTTAAAATAAAGATATTCCACTACATGTCTACACTAAGTCTTGGTTGAACTTTATCCAGTGTTCTTTTATAGATAGAGCTCTGTCTGTGTTTGACCGCGGGGGCTCCCCCCGACTACCCTCCGCCGTGAATATACAGCGGTAGATGCTGCTTTAAAATTCTCTAGACTAACTACATAAAATGTTCAATATCTATAATCTTACAAATTGAAGGATCACAGCTAATAGTAGAGGTTCTCTGAGACAGAAATAGACTAATTATCGCTGAGAATGTTTGGCCACAGGCAGGAGCGCAGGTCCTTTCCCTAGAGACGCTAGAGTCAACTGAGGCTGAAAACAGGAAACGCTGTTCTATGTAAACGAGGTAATGTGATTTTTCCAGCCAATCGCAACCATACACCATCCCAGTACATGACGTCGCACACACATCTCAACCTGCTTCTATTCTGTAATCTCATTTTGCTGGCCACCCAAAAATTACAGGAAGCGCCAGAAAAAGGACGCGATCTTAATAGATGATGCAAGATTTTAACCTTAATTATCGCATGATCTGGAAATTTCGATCACCATAAAAACCTTGCCGATTTCAACTTTGTCGATAAAAATTGCTCAACACTAACTATAACGCAAAGGAGAATCAGTCCTGATCTCCTCTAAGCTCTGGAGTGCATGGGTCTCTCGTGAAATCAGTCCGTCATACGCGGGCAGGCAGATGACAGCTGAGATCTGGGGATCCATATCTTGGCAGCCCAAAGGAGGAAAAGACCAGGAGGTGGGAATTTAGAAGAGCAGTGGGAGTGAATGTCAAACCAGAAGGACAGAAGCAGGGCAGTTTCGGATCCTAACCCCATGATTCTGTGGATATACTAAAGACCCCCTCCCAGAAGGTTGTAGAACCAACAACCCCACCAGACGTGAGTCATGTCCCCCTATCCTTCTGCAACCACTACCGCTCGCGGGGACCGAGGGATAGAAAGAATTACGCAGCGCCGGGACACGGTACCACTTTTGTGATAATGTTATAATTTAAATCTTGGGCCTAGATGACACCGAGCGCTCTGTGGGCCAGCTGAAAAAACTTGACCATCAGCTCCCGAGAAAGGCTGGTTGAGTTCTCTTCTCCCATCTACTCTGATAGGGGAGCCTTATCGGCAAGCCCTAGAGATCACAATCACAAAAGTCCTATATAAGCCAGAGAGAGTCGCCTTGTTTCAGAGTAGCGTCCCCAGGGACACCACAACTCAAAAGTGGTTGGGGTCCCTGCCCCCAATCAGCTTCCTCACTTGAATAGAAAGTGCAAGTTGGTAACAAATGGAACGAGAAAAATGTGCTTGTGTTATTCTTCCCACCAGGGCTTCATATCCCCTCATAGCCCCCAGAGACGACTCACCGTTCCAGGACCGATGCAGCAGCCCCCCAAAAAACAAATCTCCTAGCAACGGGCAAGAGCCACCGCTAGGTATTCAGGATGTCAGGGTTGCCCAACAGTGGGGTACAGGGGCCGCCACGCTGAAAAAGCCCATAGTGTAGGAAGCATATGCTCGAAATATCACCACTGAGGTGTGAGTGTTCAAAGGCTCCAGGGCGGAGTAGACTCTAGATAGTACCTGCAGGGGGAAGCCAAGGGAAGTGCTCTGCACGGGAGACCCCGTACTTTAGTAATCTAAAAAGCACCCAGAGTTTAGGCTTCCTCCCGGAGGCGTCCAGCGTTTCTACGCCCACCGTGGCCAGATAGTTGGCTGAAAGTCTGGCTGCGCGAGCCCCCCTCAGCCTTGGCCTACACAAAGTGGCATTCGTATTTATAGAGTCTACCACGCGCCCACACGGCGAATTGGAGGTTAAGGTCCGCAATGGATTGGATCGAAGGTTCTGGGGTGCAGTGTAGGGATCGCATGTAAAACGTACAAAGGTATGGAAGAATATTCATACTGTTCATAATGCTTATCCGTCTTGCCACAAAAAATCTTTTTTGTCCCATTTTGGAGAGTCCTGTTATTCTGGCAAACAGAGGGGCAAAATTTGAGGGTCATTTATCCCCTGTCTAGATTCGAGGGCATGTGAACTCCAAGGTACTTAAAAGAAGAAATCTGGACCAGGAGAGAGGGAAAGCAGTCTTATGGGGGACAGGAGAATCCCCGCGGTATATTTAAACCCATGCTTCACTTTTTGCCATAGATTTATTTTGTGGTTGCTACAAAGGCTGTTTCTTCCAGATTCACAATCACTGCCGGGAGCGAGGAAGCGGGATCCCCGAGGTAGAGGAGCAAATCGTCAGCGAAAGCTGAACATTTAAAATGGTGACCCCCCACCCGGATCCCCAGTACAGGGAGTCATTACGCGCAGCGCTCGTAGAAGGCTGTTCATGGGTCAGATATAGAGGATAGGGGAGAGGGGCAACCCTGCCTGGTGCCATTGCCAATCGTCAGAGGAGTGGACAACACTCCATTGACCCTCACCTGGGTTTGGGGCGCGTTGTACAAGGCCATAACCCTCCCCCGCATCTCCGGGCCCAGACCCAAGGCCCGCAACACCCCATCCAAAAAGAGCATGCAAACTCTATTCTCAAAGGCCTTCTCAGCGTCGAGTGACACGGAGAAGGCCCTGAGTGTTGTGTAGACGGACGTGGTGGATCAGGGAGAAGGTGTTAAGCGTGTTGTCCCTCGCCTCTCTGAAAGGCCAGAACCCCACCTGGTCCTGCTGGGGGTAACTGTTTGCTGAGCATTTTGGCGAAAGATTTGTGCGGTCTGTTGTTGATCAAAGAGAGATGGACAGGAAGTTATGGCATTGTGCTGGGGTCCTTACACACTCTTTAGGGATTACCACGCAATGTGAGCCCGCAAAAAACCTGGATCAAAGGGGAGTCCGCGGACAACAGTTGAACGCACGGAGCAGGGGCCAAAGACAGCTCAGTCTTAAGCGCTTTATATAAAAGGAGCTGTAAAGCATCTGAACCGGGCTCTTGCCAGAGGGCAGGGACTATAAAATTCACGGTTCGGTCACTTCGCGAATCTTCCGACAAAAATAAATTCGGTCCGAATTATTCGGGACGATATCGCGTTAAATAAACAGCTTAATATCCAGGCGGCACCAGAGCCTGCAGGGTGCCGTAGGAGACGTTGTGCCTGCTTAAATATAAAGAGAGAGCTTTGGTTTTGGTCTTATACAATGTTGTGTTTTAGTATGACACTTCACATGACTGCCGCGCTCTTAGAATCGGCTTCACTATAAAATTCCCTGGGCCACCTTAAGAGGGCAACAAAATGACATAAAAACTCAAGCGGAATGTTTGACTGATAAAGTCATGCCAGCGAAAGAACTGGAAAAAAACAAGCTGAGATCTCAGGTGGCAACGTAGTGACAGAGTGTGGAGGTGAGGCGGCAGCCACAGAGCATGGAGGTCAGACAGTGGCACAATGTGACATTATGGAGGTTGGCAAAACAGTAACTTGGCCACAGAGTGGCACTATGACACAGTGTGGAGGTTACGGCAGCCCCCCAGCCACAGCTGCAGCATGAGGTCAGACAGTGCACAATGAACATTCTGGAGGTGGCAAAAAACAGGTAGTAGGCACAGAGTGGAACAATGACACTGTGTGGAGGGTACGGCAGCAGCCAGATGAGGTCAGGAAGTGGCACAATGACACATTCTGGAGGGGCAAAAACAGGGAGTAGGGCCACAGAGTGGACAATGACCCACTTTGGGGGGACGGCAGCATACAGCTGAGGTCAGGCAGTGCTCAATGACATTATGGAGGTGGCAAAAGAGTAGTAGCGCCACTAGAGTGGCCCCAATGACAGAGAGTGGAGGTGACGGTGGCAGCAGCATGAGGTCAGACAGTGGCACAAACAAAAAAAATTTTTTGGGGAAAAACATTCCTGGAGTGGAAAACAGTGATTTAGGCCACAGAGTGGCACAATGACACAGTGTGGAGGGCATGGCAGCAGCATGAGGATAGACAGTGGCACAATGACATTCTGGAGGTGGCAAAAACAGGAGTAGGCCACAGAGTGGCGCATTGACACAATGTGGAGGGCACGGCAGCAGCAGCATGAGGTAAGGCTCAGAGGCTCACAATGGACATTCTGGGGTGGCCAAACAGTAGTTAGGCCACAGAGTGGCACAATGAAAAGAGAGTGGAGGTGACGGTGGCAGCGCATGGGTCAGACAGTGGCACAATGACAATCTGGAGGTGGAAAACCAGGAGTTGGCCAACAGAGTGGACAATTACACAGTGTGGAGTGCATGGCAGCAGCATGAGGATAGACAGTGTGCACAATGACATTCTGGAGGTTGCAAAAAAAATGGAGTAGGCCACAGAGTGGACATTGACACAATGTGGAGGGCATCGGCAGCTAGCAGCATGAGGTCGACAGTGGCACATTGACAGTGTGGAGGTCACGGCAGAAAGCAGCATGAGGTCAGGCAGTGCATACATGACATGTACTGGAGGTGGCAAAACAGGAGTAGGCACAGTAGTGGCACAATGACAAAGAGTGGTGGTGACAGTGGCAGGAGCAAACAGTATGAGGATCAGAGAGTGGCACAATGACACAGCGTGGAGGTCACGGCCGCAGCTGCATGAGAGTCAGACAGTCGCACAATGACATCTTCTGGAGGTGGCAACACAACTGAGTAGGCCACAGATGTGGCCAATGACACAGTGTGGAGGTCACGGCAGCGTAGCATGAAGGTCAGACAGTTGGCACAAATGACATTCATTGGAGGTGGCAAAAACTGGTAGAGGCCACAGAGTGGGCACAATGAACACAGTGTGGAGGGCAAGGCAGCGAGCAGCATGAGGTCAGGACAGTGGCATCAAAGAATTCTCTTGATGTGCCGTTTGCAACAAAACAGTAGTAGGCCCAGAGTGGCAAATGACACAGTGTGGAGGGCACAGTCAGCAGCAGCATGAGGTCAGGCAGTGGCAACAATGACATTCTGAAAGGTGGCAAAAAAAGGAGTAGGCACACAGAGTGGCACAATTACAGAGAGTGGAGGTGACGGCGGCTAGGAGCAACAGCATAAGGTCAGAGATGTGGCACAATGACACAGTGTGGAGGTCACGGCAGCAGCAGTATGAGGTTAAGGCAGTGGCCAAGACATTCTGGAGGTGGCAAAACAGTAGTAGACCACGAGTTGCACAATGACAGAGAGTGGAGGTGACTGGTGGCAACAGCATGAGGTCAGACAGTGGCACATATATGACATTCTGGAGGTGGCAAAAAACTAAGAGTAGGCCACAGCCGAGTGGCACAAATGACAGAGATGTGGAGGTGACGGCGCGAGGAGCAGCAGCATGAGGTCAGAGAGTGGACACAATGACACAGTGTGGATGTCACTGCACCAGCAACAGCAGCAAGTGGTCATAAAGTGGCACAATGACAGGAGTGTGGAGGTGGGTGCAATACCAGTCCCTAGGTAATGGCTTTGGGCTGGCTCGATGGTAGAACTGTCAGAAGTGTGTGGGCAATCAGGTGGGTGGCAGCATCAGATTCGTGGACTGAGGCAGGTAGTTTGAACCCAGACTCATTTCTCACTGTTTGGGTGAGACGTCGGGCTGATGTTAGTCTGACGCCTAAGGGCATTGGTGTGTGGAATCCTGGCCAGATTCCACGCCTGATTCATCTTGACAAGGTCAGTCGGTTCCTCATGTTCCCGTGGACGAGCGGTTTTCCTTGGGTAACCGATGGCCCCTGCTACACTGAACACCGCTCTGATGCCTCACTACTGGCCGGGGCAGGACAGCTTCTCACTGAAAACTCGGCAAGTTGCGGCCACACATCCAGTTTGGGCTGCCAAGTAGTCATAGGCGGATCTTCTAACTGGGGTGAGCAGAGTGCTGTCCAAGTAGGCCACCACCTGTTGGTTCAGGGAGCTGCCTCCAGGTCATGCTGCTGCTGCTTGCTGGCGACTAACCCTCCTCACTAGGCGGGTGAAGGAAGCATGCCATCATTGACTCCAGGCTTAGGTTGCTGCTGATGGAGCTGTTACTGCTCCTACCCCCACCTTACCCCTGCAGCCGGGCAGCAGTCCAGTGAGCGCTGAGGAACCCCCAGGTGAGATCTTTCTGAGAAGGGACGATGCCGATCATAGGCAGCGGCCAATGACGTCGGAGGATTTCCCTAATAGTTTTGATGTGTGTCCGCTCCCTCTCTGTAGTTGGGAAAAAGGCTCCATTTTGGTACGGTAGCGAGGAGTTCCAATAGGATGGGAGAGCCAGAAGTTTCAACACCTCTGCCGGATGGTGACTATTCGGCTCTCACAAGCCAGGCAAATCAGCATGCTGCGGGCAATCTGCCAACAAGTTGACCCGAGCGGCTCCTGCCTCATCTCCATATATACCTGCCCACGGTGCTTGCGCGCTCATCTCCTCGTCTTCCTCATCTCCATCTACTCCTCGAGCTGCTCTGCTCTTCCTCTCTTGTCACCTGGGTAGAAAATCCACTCATTTCACCATGAAAATGCTTCTTCTCAATGTCCTCCTCCTCCCTTACCGGACTCATGTGCCGAGTGATTGTAGTCGCAATCTCAGTCCCCTACCAGACAGATCTTTTCAGCACTGTGTTCCAGGTACATGAGCAGTGAATGACGGTTATTCTCCCGTAGTCCTGGCGACTGACAAATAAACGTGGCTCCTCGAATGGCCTAACAAACGGCAGGTGTTCCAGGCATGAGTGCCACTGGTGACACAAAGTTTACACAGGGATACTCCTGTCCTCCTGAGCCTCATCAAAAAAATCGTTAATGTCCTTTCTTGTTCATACAGTCGGTCAAATTGTGCAGGCCGGATTACAACCGGCTTGGGAAACATTCGATATCAGAGTGTGTTGGGGGAGGCCGTTCTGCGCTGCAATTTCTCGAGGAGGGTGTTCCTGGCTTTGTAGGAATGGATGAAGTGCATGCACGTTTTCTGGCCATCTTCAGAATCTTCTGATGATCTGGTGGAAGACTTCAAGACCTTTTTCACAAACAGATTGAAACACATGCGCCATGCTAAGGGCGATGGACCATTCCTCCTCGCTTACTGGCCGCGGCAACCATATTCCTCCCATTGTCGTTCCAATGGTTACGATTTGCAATTGGCGCGGAGAACGACCTACACACGATTTCTTGATGCTCGTGTCGCGGAGCAGTTCCTTCCCTGTGTGATTTGTTGCCGGAGGGCAAGCCAGTGTAGAATTGCTTTGACTCCGCTGTGCAATACCAACATGTGGTATGAGGAGCAGTACTCTGTGGAGGCTGAGTGGTGGTGGTGGTGGAGGAGGGAGGAGACGGACATTGGCGCAGGAGCCGCAGTTTGAAACGTGGAGGAGGAAAGTGGCGTCTCCTGTCCAAGTTGTTGGTGTGCCTGGCAGGAAGCACATTCACCCAATGGGCCGTAAAGGACATGTTACTGGCACCTGACCGAGTTACAGGGGCTCCAGACGTCCGCGCTACCGTGCAACCTTGGAACAAACCCGATAATCTCAAGGACTGGCCCAACTTTTGTTCTACTATTTAAGATGTGCTGGTTCTTCTGTCCTTTTTGGAAAAGAAATTACGACTTGGAACTCTCCCATCTCGGCTCAGCACAATGAATGGTGCAGAGTCCACCATTTGGAAAGGGAGGGACTGCAGTACCAACAACTTGGACAGGAGCACGGTCAGCTGCTGCACCTTAGGATGGTTGGACGCAAAATGTTGTCTCATTGCAATCGCCTTGCTGAACGACTGTTGGCGCCATGAGTAGCGAGGAGCAGGAGCATCTGGACTGGGAGATGATGTCAAAGAGAAACAGCTTGCTGTGCTGCGACCTGGTCCTGCTCCAGGAATGTTTGTGCCACTGCCACTCGCAGGTGAAGAGCCTGCCACCTCTCTGTCTGACATACTGGTTGTTCTAAAATGTACAGACACTGTTTGATGAAGATATCTGTATATGATAAATACACACCCTGTATTTGACTCCAAATGAACCCAGTAACAAGCTTCGATAACCCTTGGATATAAATTGCACTCCACAAATGGGCAGGAAAAATTGACTTGTATGTGCCGTTTAAAAACTCTGTGTATTTTACTGAATATAAAAGCACAAACTGGCTTAATTAACCTTCGGATATGAATTATGCTACAGAATTTCTTCTGTGGCGGTGAAAAACAAAGTTTCTTTTACTGAGTACAACTGCAGAAAAATACTTAGTTAACCCTTGGATGTAAATTGCGCAAAAGAATTGGCGTGTTACAATGGCGTGTATTTTACGCTACACAACAAGAGGTAAACTTGTAATTAACCTTGGCTTGTGAATTATGCTACAGGAAAAATATATTTTTTGCCGGTGAAATAAATTGTTTATTTTAGTCACCACAGCAGCGGAACAACGCTTAATTAACCCCTGGATGTAAATTGCGCAAAAGAATTTAGCAGCCAAAAATGAAGTGGTATTGGTATTGTAAAAACGCTGTTTCTTTAAATGAATACAACAGGAACAGGCTTAGATCACCCTTGAATATTCAATGTGCTGTGAGCAGATAGCATTAAAATGTATATGCAGCTGCACTGGACGCACACTGGACTTCAGATCCAATACCCCACAAAATCAGAAATAGAACGTTAAGAGAAGCAATCTCTGAGACAAGCTGAGACACCCCACAAAAATCGCTGTATAAAAATGAGTTCTTTAGTATCAGCTATTATAAGCAGCCGCGGCAGCACCGTCCCTAATCAGTACAGTGAGAGCGGTATGAGCTCCCAGCGTCGCGCCCGAACTTATATAGTGCGGTGACGTCACAGAATCCCGCCGGTCTCTGATTGGCTTAATCTCTGCACATGTCATGCAGGCTATGCCCTACTTCCTCCCAGAGTTCTTTGCCCAATGTAACGTTATGTGCTCGCAGCCATTATATCCATTAAGAGCACACTTCGTTCACGCGAAGTACCCCAAACTTCGACTTCGTTCCGAACCGAAGTTTTCCTGAAATTCTAAACGAATTCCACTTCGTTAGAATGAATTCGCCCATCTCTAGTCCCAGCGCTGCTTCAACATTGATTTGGACACTTGCCATTGGACATATGGATTACAATTTACAGCAATCTAATACAGAGCAATTTCAAGATCTTCCATTACTCTCCTTCAGCTGGAACTGAAGTCTGGATGATCCACTCTCTTTGGCTTTTGTTAAATATCTAAGTCCGCCCATGCAAGTTACCAGCTGAAATGGACTCTTACCTGAAAAGCATATTTTGGAGCCTTCTCCCAAAAGCCTTCCCCCTTTTTTCCCTTTGCCTTCTCTGCTCACTCTATACAAATTTTGCACAATTACATGCTCATAAATAAAGAACCTAACCTCTTTCCATATCCACTGTATATGTGTGCCGTGGATCCTTATCTTCAGCTGCTATAGGTATCCTGTGGACCACATGTTAGGGATGGTCAGGGACGCACACAAGACACGGACAAGTGGGGCCCTGACACTGATCCTAGCCTCTGTCCCTGCCTTTTGGGGAACCCGACTCCTTAACAGGCCGGCCCCAACCAGAAGACTCAAGGCTACACTGAGCAGAGTGCACATACAGAGACAAACAAACAAAGAATACAAAAGCCGTAGTCGGACGGTCCGAGTCAGTAACAGGGCGGGCAGAGTGGTACAAAGTCGTGAGGCAAAGGGAGAAACCAGAAACAAAGCAGAGATCAGTAGCACAGAGAAACAACAATAGGATAGGCTAACTATAAAGGCAAGCAGTATAGCAGGCACTGAGAAGAGGAAGCAGTGGCTATATATAGGAAAAGGGTGAAAGTAGAGGAGCTAGGATAGGTGGCAGAACCTGTCAATCAGAGAGCT
>JAODAL010060838.1:0-20658 GCA_025379985.1 Phyllomedusa bahiana | reverse complement strand
CCTGCGGGAAATCCCCAGCTTTTGTCTCCTCTCAGATTTAAAAAGGGCCCTGGGGGGTTTTGGGTTATTTACAGTCAGCTTCCCTTTGAGGGAAATATTTTTTCCGGGTTTAAAACCCTGGGGGTGGATCCTGGGGTGGGGGATCCGGGGGAAATTTGGAGCACCCAACCCTTGCTCTATGCTCACCCCCAAATTGAAAAGGCCGGGACCCGGGAAGGGCCCTGAAAGCCATACAAACATTAAAACCTTTTTAAACATAGTGGGCCCATTTCTATACTGTCGACACCATCAAATTTTGGGCCCCTTTCACCCCCCAAAGGCCCCTTAAACCTTTGGGGGGGCATGGGGGGTTTCTGGGGGATCTAAAGGGAATATGCGAGGCCCCTGGCGGGATAAAAAAAACCATTTTATCCCCTTTCCCTTGCTTTTGCCCACCTTTCATATCTATTTCCCAAACCAGCGCCCGGGCCCCCAAACTGGTAATCAAACCCACCCCAGCAAACTCCCCAAAACCTGGTTTATCAAAACTAAAAGCGCCCTGCCCACCGGGAAAAATTCCCTCCAACAGCAAACCTCCCACCGCTGGAAAAACTCCCTCCCCAAGGGGCCCTGCCAAGCGGGAAAAACAAACCTCCCCCAGTGACCCCCCCAAAATGGTTTTAAATACCCCCCAGAAATTTTGGGGCCAAACCCTGACAACAACCCTCCCAAGACCTGCCCAACGGGTTTTAACAAATTTAAAAAACCAGCAACCCCCCCAAATTGGAAAATCTACTTTCCCCAGGGACTTCCCCAAAGTTTGAAAGCGAATTCCAAAAGTGTTTTTGCCCATGGATAACTCCCTCCCCAAATTGACTGCCCACATGGAAAAACTACCCTAAATCGCGACAGCTCCAAAACTGGGAAAAATAATTCCATTTAGAAAACCTGCCCACCTGGATAACAACCCTCCCCAGTGACCCTGCCCCTTTGGGAGATAACTTTTTAAAACCCCAGTGCCCTGCCCAAAGGGGATAACTACCCCCAAACCCAGTGACCTCCCCCAACTGGATAGTACCTCCACCGTGACCCCCCCCCCCCAAATGGTTAGCTCCCTTTCCACCCAGAAACCTCCCAATGGATAAACTACCCCCAAACAGGGGACCTGGCCCCAAAATGGTAATTTTTTCCCAAACCAGTAAACCGGGCCCAAAAACTAGAAAAACTACCCTCCCCCGTAAGGGCCCCAAAAGGATAATACCTCCACCGGGTGACCTCCCCCAACCCGGGAAAAAACACCTCCCCCATGGACCTGCCCAAAATTGGAAAACCCAAACCCCCAATCATTTGACCTCCCCAAAACTGGTTTAACCCAAACCCCCCCCCCAGTGGCCTGCCAAAGGATAATAACTAGTTTCCCCCGGGTGCCCTGCCCAACTGGTTAAAACAAACCTATCGGGAAACCTCCCAAAATCTGGAAAAACCTACCCCCCCACCAGTAAAATCTCCCCAAAACTGGAAAAATTACCTCCATCTGGATCTCCCCCAATTTGGATAACTACCTCCCCCCGGGCCCGGGCCAAGCTTGAAAACTACCTCCAAAGGACCTCCCCAAAGGGGTTAAATACTCCCCAGTGACCTCCCCAAAATGGTTAATTCCCCTCCCCAGGACACCAAAAACTAGATAAATACCTCCCCCAAAAGGTGCCCTCCCCCCAACGGGGAAAAACCCCCCTTTTCCACCAGTGCCCCTCCCCCAAATGGAAAACCCAAATTTTTCCACCGGGAAATTGCCCAAAAATGGAAAATTTTCCCTCCACCAGGGATTTCCAAGTGGAAAATATACCCCCACCGCAACCTCCCCAACTGGTTTGTTTTCCTCCACCAGGGGCCCATGCCCAACTTGGAAATATCTCCCCTCCCCCAGGGGACCTGACAAAATGGTTTTATCTACCCCCAAACCCGGGACCTGCCGAACTGGATATTTCCCTCCAAACCAAGCAAACCTCCCCCGCTGGATAACAACCTAAAAAAGCGTCCTGCCCCGCTGGATAACTCCCTTTAAAAACCGGGGACCTCCCAAGGGTTGGGAAAAAACTATTTCCCACCAAGGGAACTCCCCCAAATGGAAAAAATATTTCCCACCGGTAAACTTAGCCAAAAATGAACAACAAACCTCACCAGGACCTGCCAAACGGGGATAACAAACCTTTCCCCAAGTCACCTGCCCAACGGGGATAACTACCCCCACAGAAACCCGGGCCAAAACTGGATAACTCCCTCCCCCGGTAACCTCCCCAAAACGGGAAATAATTACCCCTACCAGGGACTGCCACAATGGAAAACAACCCCCCCCCAGGGGCCCTCCCCAAAAATGGAAAAATTACCTCCCCCAGGGGCCTGCCCAACTGGAAAGTACCCCCAAACCTTTGACCTCCCAAAAACTGGTTAACTAGCCCCACCCAGGGAACCCCTAAAAAACTGGAATAAATTCCCTTCACACGTGACCGCTCCAAATGGAAAAAATAGCCCCAAACCAGTATTGCCCCCAACTGGAGAAAAACTCCCTTTCTACCATTTGACCTGCCCAACGGGAAATAACTACCTCCCCCAGTGATTTTGCCCAACTGGATAAACAAACCTCCAAAGTGATCTCCCAAAAACTGGAAAAACTACCTCCAACCAGTGAATTTCCCAAAGTTGAAAACCCCCCCCCCAACGCGGGGCCTCCCAAAAAAATTGGACAACAAACCTTTCTAACCGCGAAAACCCCCACAGGGGAAAACACCCCAAAAAAAATCTGCGAACTGGAATCTACCTCACCCCAGAACCGGGCCCAAACGGGAAAAAAAATTTAACTACACCAGCGACCTGCCCCAAACGGGGATATTTACCCCCATCAATGACCTGCCCAACTGGAACCCTATTCTACCACCCGCCCTTTACCCCCCTTTGGAAAAACAAACTTCCAACAAGCGACCTGCCCCGCTTGGAAAAACCTACCTCCCACCAGTGCCCGAAAAACGGGAAAAAACCTCCCCCACCATTTGACCTCCCCAAAACTGGATAACAACCCCCCAAACCAGGAATTTGGGCCCCAAAAATAAACAACGCCTCCACCGGGGAACCTGCCCAACGGGAAATAAGGGGAAACCCTTTAAAACCGGGTGACATGCCCAATTGGATAATTTCCTTTTCCCCCAGGACATTCCGGCCCAACTGGAAATTTTTCCACCAGAAACACGCCCAACTGTTAAATTTACTCCACCCAAGTGCCCTTTCCCCAACAGGAAAAAAATTTCCTCCCCAAAAGGGGCCCTTTGCCCAAAAACTGGTTTAACTACCCTCCCCAGTGAAAATCCCCAATGGAAAAACTACTCCCACCAGGCAACCCCCACCCCAACCCGGTTTAACTACTTCCACCAGTGACCTCCCCAGCGGGTTTAGTTACATCCAAGTGACTTGCACACCTGGTTAATTCCTCCCCCCAGGGAACCTGCCGACAGGGAAAAAATACCTCCATCAGAGACCGCCCCAACTGGATAACTACCTCCACTAGTAACCTGCCCACCTGGATAACTACCTCCACCAGTGACCTCACCAACTGGAAAAACTAATCCCCCAAAAGAACCCTTCCCCAAAAACTGGAAAACCCTTACCTCCACCAGAAAACCTGCCCAACTGTATTACTAGCTCCCCCAGTGATTTGCCAAAACGGGGTAACTACTCCCCCAAGGGGGACCTGCCCAACGGAAAAACCTCTCCAAACAGTGACATCCCCAAGCTGGATTGTTTTCCCCCTCCAAAAAGCAAACCTGCTAAAATTGGATAATTTTCCCTTTCCCCCACGACTTTGTTCCACCCTGGGTTAACTAACTCCCCCCAGAAACCGGCCCAAATGGATATATACCCCACCGGGCGACCTCCCCAAAACTGGAAAATCCAAATTCCCCCCAGCCCCTTTGGCCCAACTGGAAAAAACTACCTCCCCCAATGATTCCCCAAATGGGAAAAAAATCCCTCCAGGGTGACCTGCCAAGCTTGATAATCCCTCCAAAAAAGGGGACCTGCCCCAAATGGCAACTACCTCCACCAGCGCATGCCCACCTGGATAAAAACCTCCACCAGGGGAAACCTGCCCACTGGATTTTCTACTCCCCCCCAGCAAACCTGCCCACCAGAAAACCCACCCCACCACGACCCTCCCCACCTGGATAAATACCTCCACAGCAACCTGCCCCAACGGGATAACTAAATTTAACCAGCGACCTCCCCAAAAGGGGGGTTATTTTAAACTCCACCAATGACCCTGGCCCAACTGGATACTCCCTCTAGCGCGCCCCCTGCCTAATTTGGATAATTTTATTTCCAATCAGCGCCCGGGCCACAAGGGAAATTTACCTCAAAAGCGCCTGCCCCGTGGATAACTACCTACCCCAAAGTTACCTCCCCCAAGGGGAAAAAATACCCCATCATTTAAACCCCCCAAACTGGATAACAAACCCCCACCAGTGTCTTAACCAACTTTGACAACGATTCCACCGGTGCCCCCTGCCAACTAGGATAACTACCTTCCCCCAAGTAAAAATTGATAAAAGGGAAAATTACCTAAACCCCAGTAAACCCTCCCCCAAATGGATATTTTACCTCCCCCAGGGGCCCTGCCAACGGGGAAAACTACCCCCAAACCGTACCTCCCCAAAACGGGGAAAAATTTCCTCCCCCCAAGTGACCTGCCCCAATGGATAAACTACCCAAAAAACAGGGGACCTCCCAAATTGGATAAATTTAGCCCCAAACCAGGGGACCCAACAAATGGATATCTTCCCCAAACCAGAAACCCCCCCAAACGGGAAAAAAACTATCTTCCCCCAGAAACCCCCTCCCCGGGGATAACTATTTTCCAACCGAAACCCCCAAAAACTGAAAAAATTCCCTTCCCAACCAGGGACTTCCCCAAAAATGAAAAAAATTTCTCAAAAGTGAAAAACCAAAGCTGGCCCAAAGGGACCCCCCCCCGGCAAACCCCGCCAACTGGATATTCCCTTTCCAAACCCGGGCCACCTGCCCCAACTGGATTTTACCTCCCCCAGCGATCTGCCCCCCGGGTATCCCTCCCCCCGAAACCTGCCCCGCGGGGAAAACTCCCCCACCAGCAACCTGCCCACCTGGATAACTACCTACACCAGCGACCTACCCAACTGGATATCTACCTCCACCAGTGACCTGCCAAGCTGGAAAACTACCTCCACCAGTGACCTCCCCAACAGGATAACTACCCCCACCAGTGACTTGGCCAACATGACAACAACCTCCACCAGTGACCTGCCCAACTGGATAACTACCTCTACCAGTGACCTGCCCAACTGGATAACTACCTCCAGCAGCGACCGCCCCAACTCGATAACTACCTCCACAAGGAACCTGCCGACCTGAAAATTCTCCCCCCAGTGCCTGCCAACCCGGGAAACTCCCTCCCCCAGTGACCTGCCCAAAGGATAAGTACCTCCACCAGTGACCTCCCCAATGGAAACTACCTCCACCTGACCGCCCACAGGAAAACTATCCCAAAATGACCTGCCCAAGGGATAACTCCTCCCCAGGACCTCCCAAAGGAAAACTACCTCCACCACGAAAGTACTCGAAAAATTTACCCAACAGAAACCTGCCCAACTGGATATCTAACTCCACCAACGCCTGCCCAACTGGATTTTCCCCTCCACCCACGACCTGCCCAATGGATTCTACCTCCACCAAGCCGCCCCGCTGGATAAACTTACCTCCACCCGTGACCTCCCAACTGGATAACTACCTTCACCAGTAACCTGCCAACTGGCTAACTACCTCCACCAGTGACCTGCCCAACTGGATAACTACCTCCACCAGTGACCTGCCCAACTGGATAACTACCTCCACCAGTGACCTGCCCAACTGGATAACTAGCTCCACCAGTGACCTGCCCAACTGGATAACTAGCTCCACCAGTGACCTGCCCAACTGGATAACTAGCTCCACCAGCGACCTGCCAAGCTGGATAACTAACTCAACCAGCGACCTGCACAAATGGATAGCTACCTCCACCAGCAACCTGCCCACCTGGATAACTACCTCCACCAGCGACCTCAACAACTGGATAACTACTACCACCAGCAACCTCCCCAACTGGATAACTACTTCCACCAGTGACTTGCCCAACATGAAAACTATCTCAACCAGTGACCAATCAAGCTGGACAACGACCTCCCCCCGCGACCTGCCCAACTGGATATCTACCTCCACCAGCCACCTGCCCAACTGGATATCTACCTCCACCAGCGACCTGCCCACCTGGATATCGACCTCCACCAGCAACCTGCCCCGCTGGATAACTACCTCCACCAGCGACCTGCCCACCTGGATAACTACCTCCACCAGCGACCTACCCAACTGGATATCTACCTCCACCAGTGACCTGCCAAGCTGGAAAACTACCTCCACCAGTGACCTCCTCAACTGGATAACTACCCCCACCAGTGACTTGGTCAACATGACAACGACCTACACCAGTGACCTGCCCAACTGGATAACTACCTCCACTCGTAACCTGCCAACTGGATAACTAACTCCACCAGTGACCTGCCCAACTGGATAACTACCTCCACCAGTGACCTGCCCAACTGGATAACTACTTCCACCAGTGACCTGCCCAGCTGGATAGCTACCTCCACAAGTGACTTGCCCACCTGGATAAATACCTCCACCACTGACCTGCCCACATGGAAAACTACCTCCATCAGCGACCGCCCCAACTGGATAACTACCTCCACTAGTAACCTGCCCACCTGGATAACTATCTCCACCAGTGACCTGCCCAACTGGATAACTACCTCCACCAGTGACCTGCCCAACTGGATAACTACCTCCACCAGTGACCTGCCCAACTGGATAACTACCTCCACCAGCGACCTGCCCAACTGGATATCTACCTCCACCAGCGACCTGCCCCGCTGGATAACTACCTCCAACAGCGACCTGCCCCGCTGGATAACTACCTACACCAGTGACCTGCCAAGCTGGAAAACTACCTCCACCAGTGACCTCCCCAACTGGATAACTACCTCCACCAGTGACATGATCAACTGGATAATTACCTCCACCAGTGACCTGCCCAACTGGATAACTACCTCCACCAGTAACCTGCACAACTGGAAAACTACCTCCACCAGTGACCTGCCCAACTGGATAACTACCTCCACCAGTGACCTGACCAACTGGATAACTACCTCCACCAGTGACCTGCCCAACTGGATAACTAACTCCACCTGCGACCTGCCAAGCTGCATAACTACCTCCAACAGCGACCTGCCCAAATGGTCAAAAAAACCCCCTTTCCAGCGACCTCAAAAACGGGAAAATTACAAACTCCCACCAGAAAACCCCCTTTAAACTGGTTTAACTTTTTTCCCCCAGCAATCACCAACGGGAAATTTTTTTTTTTTACTTCCACCAGTGACTTCCCCCAACATGAAAACTTCCCCCTCAGTGCCCAAATAAAGCTGGACAACGGACCTTCCCCCCGGGAAAATTCCCCAACTGGAAAACCCTACCCCCCGGGCACCCCCCCAAAACCGGGAATCAAAACCCCCACCGCGACCTGCCCCACCAGCAAACCTTTCCCCGCGGGAAAAAACCCCCCCAAAACCACGACCTGCCCCCGGGAATAAACAAAAGCGAAAAAAAAGGAAAAAATTTTAAAACCCCCCCAAAAACCCAAAGGGAAAGTTTCCGGGAAGGCCCAGCCAAATAAAAAGAAAAAAATTTTTATTTGAGAAATAAAAAAAAGACATTTAACAGTAAATCCCAAAAAGGATAAAACCAAGGAAAACCCCTGCATCTTTTTGAGGGTTTTTTTCAATCTAGGGGTTTCTTAGTCAAAACAACATTTGTCAAATTTCCTACTTCCTTTTTTTAGGAAACCCCCTTTTCAGCAAGGGGGAAAAAAGGAGAGAGAAAAGAAAAAAAAAAAAAAAAAAAACAAAAAAAAAAAAAAGGGGAAAAAGGGGAAAAAGGGGGAACAGAAAAATTTAAACCACATAAATAATTTTTAAAATGAAGTTCTTAGCGCAAATTGGGGACCCGGGGGGGTTTTTGGGCGGGTGTTAAACATAAAAAACCAAATAGCCTTCCCAAATTTTAAATTTTCCTTTTAAATGATCACCTCCTCTGGTTTCCAAATTTGAAAAAATTTCAATACAAAAAATTTTAAATCCATCATTTCCATATGTTAAATAAAATTTTAACACTTGGATACATTTTTTTAAAAGTCCGGGCCACAAACACCCCAAATTAACATTTTCCCCCGTACTCTATTTCGTTTTCCGGTTTTCTGGTAGTGCACCCAAAACGTATCTAAAATTTTACATTTTATTCCAAAATTCAAGACCAAAAAAACTAAAATTACAAAAAATTTCGAAATTTCCCAAGAATTGGGGTTTAATTTTTAAAATAAAAACCCATTTTAGTAAAACCTTTTGGGATTTCTTTAGTTTTTTTTTTACATACTTAAAAACATGAGCATTTTAAGATAGACCACAACAAAAAGAAAAACCCTTCTATGTTACCCGGGGTTTTTCTGTTTTTTTTTATTTTGACTAGGCTAGGTGAAAAGGGAATGGAATGCGGGAATTTTGGGTGTTTTCCCTTAAAGAGAATCTAAGCCATTCTGAGCAACGGGGTTTTAATGGGGATAAATTTGAAACAAATAGGAAAGATATTTAATGAAAATCTTTTAATATGTTTTAAAACTACATCCCTATATGTAGTAAAAAAATTTTGGACTCTTTATTTTTTTGTTTTTTTTTAAATTTCACCATCTTTCTTGGATAAAACGGGTTTCTAAATCTTTCGTTTTTCTTTTCTTAATGACTGCTTATCAACGACCATTTTGGGTACCCCCATTTTTTCGAATTTTATAAAACAACTTTTTTTTTGTTCCAATTAAAAAGCTTTTTTTTTGGGATTGAAAAAATTTCTTTTTGCTCTAATTTAGTTCTCCAAAAGGGGTATAGCTTTTAAAATTGTATGCACTGGTTAAAAGAATTGGCTTTGAAGAAATGCTTTTTACTAGCTTTTTTGGTTTTTTTCTAAATTTTAAAATTATAGATTTTTAAAAACCCCTCAAAAAAACCAATTTTAAAGGAAAAAACCAAAAAAGGTTGAAGAAAGTAATGTGGTATTAAAAATGTAAAAAAAAAACCCAAAAAAAGCATTTTTTAATTGAGATATGAAAAAAAAAATGCGGGGGGATGTCAAAATAAAATTTCCATATAAACGTTTACGTCATCTATTTTAAAACCCCCCGTACAGCTAATAGGTTCAAAAAATGGATTGCTTTCTAAAAATATAACATTCCTCAAACCCCCCAAAAAACAAAAAGGTTTGCAAAAAAAGGGGAAAAAAATTGGCCCCCATTAAATGCTCCTATCTTCTGAAGGTAAAAGTTTTTCCCAAAAAAAAAAAAATAATTTAAGGGAAAAAATTTAAAAAAATTATTCCCATCAGAATATAAGATCAATCATATCATCCCTAAAAGGGGGTATTTCCTTAGGGTGGAACTCTTTTCCCCTTCCCATCCTAAATAATGGGGAAAATTGTTGTATCCCCAGCGTTTCCCAAAATATCGCACGTTATCCAACTAAAAATTGTTAAACCCAACCCTTTCAAAATTGGGCCCTAAAAATTTTTGCAAAAACTTTGCTTTGTATCTTTAAGAAACCCCAAAAACATCTCTAAAACCAAACCTGAAAGAACACCCACACCACACGGACTTTAGTTATTTAAGGAACCTATGCCCCACGATGGGTCTCATAGGGGGGGAAGGGGGAAAAAGGTTCTTAGGAAAAGCTTTGGGAGTGAGTGGAAAAAATAGGGAAAACCCGGGCTTTAAAACCAATTTTAGGAAAGTCATTTTTCCCTTCTCTGGCTGAGGTTTTTCCCAAATTTTGAGCCCCCCATCTAGTTTATTAATCAGATCTTTAGAAAAAATTTTAGTGGGATCATAAAAATAAGAATTTTGATATGGGGGCCCCAATTACCCAAGAAAAAAGATTATTCAAAATAATGTAAAACTAGGTTCAAAAGAACAAACTCCCCTTTCCCTTTAAACTCTCTTCGAATATTTAAAAAATCTTGTTGGCTAAGAGATTTTTAAAGAATTTTTTCATTTCTGTTTTTTGCCATTTTTTAACCCGTTTTAAACCATAAAGGGGAAAGCTCAATAAGTTTCCTTTAAAAACTAGATCTTGAAATTAATCTAACGCGGGCCTTTGGGGAGATTACAAAGGGGGATAAAAAACCCCTCTATTTTTTTGAAATTTAAACGGGAACCCATTGCCCCAAAATTTGTTTTTTTAAAAATTAAACGTTTCACCCCAATCATTAAGCATTTTAACACAAAAAACCTTCCTGAAAAAAAACTTTATTATTAACCCCAAAACTTTTGCCAACATTGTAATCTTGAGAAAACAACCTCGGGTTCCCGAAGATTGTAGGCGTCATTTTCCTCTTCTTTGTTTAAAAAATGCTTTTTCACAGTTAGTTTTCGCCAAAAATTTATTGACATCCAAATAGTTTGATAAAGATCGAAATAAATTGATCAGGTGAATGGGTCCCAAACCTTTAGACAATAGCTTAGTCTCTTTGCAGGGAGAGAAAAATGGGAAGGAAAATTTACCATTTTTAAATTTACTTTTAAAAAACCTCCTGTATTTTCGCCAAATTTCCCTTTGGCGGTTATTTTCCCTTTCGGTGTTTTCTTCCTGCCCAGGATGTCTTTTTTTTTTTTTTTTTTGCACCTTTTTCTCCTTGTTTTGGAAAAGGAATCCGCGGTATTTTGAAGGGGGGTGTAGGATTCTTATTTCTTTGTGCTGAAGTATTTTTCTAAAAGAATCAAGATCCCAAACTAAAACTCGGGAATATTAAAAGGGGGGTTGTGTCCCAAGGGGTTTTCCATTTCCAGATCTCAAAAATGGTCGAGGGAAACCTCCTTTTTCCTTTCTCCCCCAGTCATCCCAAGTATTAGACTCGTAATCCAAGGATTTTTTTGAAATTTATTTTTTTTGATTTTAATAAGGGTCTTCTTTTTAAAAGGCAAAAATTTATTTTGTTTTTTTCATCCAAGGCAAAGGGTTTTTTTTCCTTAGGGCTTCACTTGCTTTTGCATTGTTCAAATTTTCATTTTCTTATAAAAATTAAGAGCTTTTTTTCCCAAACGAAAAAATTAAGTTCATAATTTTGCATAGAAGTTCTTTTTAAGATATTATTCCTTTCTTTTTAAAAAGGGGCTTTTTGGGGTATATAGTAGGGGGCATTTTTTTAATCGTAAAAAACCCGGGGTTTACCAAAAGATTTTTCTATAAAATTTTTTTTGGGGTTGTACAGTCCCCCCAAAACTTTAACTTTTTTTTTCATAAGTTTTCTTCTGGGGCCCCACTTTTTGTTTTTCCATATCCAAAAGTTTTTTCCATGGGCCTTTACCCAAAAAATATTTTGCCTTCTGTAATCTCCCTGACACCCCTTTACTCTCTTGTTTTTTTAAACCGACATTATCTAAACCCCTTTTTCAGACATATTGCAAAAAAAGGGAGCCCGAAAAAGAGAAAAAAATAAATCCACACAGAAAAAAAGTTAACCCAGCTCACCTGGGGGTTTGGGGGGGCATTTTTCCAAGCGGGTTTCCAAACTGTTTACGAAGCCCCAAAGCGATGAAAAAAGGAAAAAAATTGAACCCGCCTCAAACAAAGGGGAAAGATCAAAAGGGGAAACCAAATAAGAGAAACAATTTATTTGGGTATCAAAAAAGACATCTTAACAGTAAATTTCCACAGGATAGAAACCCCCAAGTGTAAACCTGCATGGGGGTTGACGCTTTTTCAAATTCTAGGGTTTTTTATTTCTTAAAAAACATTTTTTCTTTTTCCCAAATTCCTTTTATGGGAACCCCCATTCAGCAAGGGGGAGGGGGGAAGAGAGGGGAAGAGAAAAAAAAAAAAAAAAAAAAAAAAAAAGGAAAAAAGGGAAAAAAAGGGAAAAAAAAAAAAAAACAAAAAAAGAAACAAAAAGGGAAAAAAAGGGGGGGGAACAGACCAAATTACCAATCAATAATTTAAAATGAGTCTTTTTCTATAATTAAAGCCCAAGAGGGATTTTTGGCAGTGTTCAACAAAAAGGGAACCCAAATGCCCTTCCCCAATTTAGTTAATAAACCTTTTAGAACCCCCCCTTGGGGTTTCCAAATGAAACAGAAGTCAAATACAAAAAATTTTTTAAACCCGAAAACCTTTTTCCCATAAATTGTATAATAGAAATGTTTGGGGCCCCAATTTTGGATACATTTCTTATGTTGCACAAGACCACCAAATACTTGTTTCCCGGTACTCTATTTTTCCCAACGCCCTGGTGTGCTTTTTCCAAAAAATCTCAAGTTACATGTTACAAAAATTAAAGGGAAAACAAAAAAACTACTTTACAAATTTCCGCAATTCAAAATTGTTTAAAAATTAAATATACTCAACAATCTAGTAGACCTTGGAAATTTTCTTTATTTTTTGTTTTAAACAAAATTTACAACATGAAAATTTGGGGATAACCACAACGAAAAAAACCCATTATGTTAGCCGGGTTTTTTTGTTTTCTTTTTTTTTTTTAACTGGGCGAGGTGCAAAAATGGAATGCAGAGGGGGTTTGTTTTCCCCTTTGAAACGAATTAAAAAGACCATTCTGCAGCAACAGTCAAAAGAGGATCATCTTGAAACAATATAGGGAGATATTTAATGATAATCTTTTTTAATTTTGTTAAAAACTCATGTTTAAAAATGAAAGTAACAAAAATTTGGACTCTGAAATTTTTTGTTTTGTTTTTTGTCACTAATCTTTCTTGAGAAAAACAGGTCTGATCTTTCTCTTTTTCTCCATCAAAAAGGGCCCTGTCTATCTAACAAAACCTTTTTGGAAAACCCCCTTTTTCCCCAATTCAAACAAAAACCCTTTTTTTTTTTTTCCCCAATTCAAAGTTATTTTTGGATAAAAACAATTTCTTTCGCTTAACTAGTTCTCCATATGGTATGGGCTTTTTAAGTATGCACTGGAGACAAAGAACTGGAAAATAAAAGTATCCCCTTATTACTAGCTTTTGGTTTTTCCCCAAAAAATTTTTGATGTAAAAAGATTTTTTTATCCTCAGAAGAAACCATAAAGGGAAAGTTTCCAAAAAAATTTGGGATGGGAAGAAAATGTGGTATTGAAAATGTAAAAAAAAAACCCAAAAGGGTTTTTATTATTGAGATATGAAACAAAATGTTTGTGCGGATGTCACATCGGAATTTCCATAGGACGGATGACGTCATCAAATTTAACCCCCGACTGAAAATTTAGGGTTTTCACAAAGGGATTTTTCCTTCAGAAAAAAATATAACTTTTCCTAAAAACCAAAGTTTTAAAAAAAAAGGTTTGCAAAAGAAGGGGAAAATTGGGGGGTCCCATTGGGGGGTCCAACCCTTCTAAGGAAAAAATGTATTCCCAAAACAAAAAATTTTTTGTAAAGAAAAGTAAATAATTTTTCCCAAACAGAAAAAAAAAATCAATCCCCCCCCCCTCCCCCCCCCCCCCCCCCCTTTTTTATTTTTGGGAATATTTCCTTTAATGGGGAACTCAAATTGCCTTCAATCCTAAATAAAGGGAAGGAAATTTTGCTGAAATACAGCGATTCAAAAAACCCTAAGTTATCCAACACATTGTTAACACCATTCCCAAATTGATCTAAAATTTGCAAAAATTTTTTGTATTTTTTAAAGGGAAAGCCAAAAACATCTCTAAACCAAAAGGGGGTTTGCAGAAGAACATCCACCCACTCCCCAAAATAAGGGGTTCTTTTTTTTTAAAGGAAACCTATGCCCGCCAGGGGGTTCATAGGTGGGGGGGGAATAGGTTCTTAGGGAGCTTTGGGGTAAAGGTGGAAAAAAAAGGGAAAAACCGGCATTTCACAAATAGTAGTCATATTCTTTTCGGGCTGGGGTTTCCCCAATTTGAGTCCCTCATCTAGAAATTTTAATCAATCTTTAAAAAACCTTTTAGTGGGATCATGAAAAAGTATCTTGGGGGGTTGGCCCCTTTATTACCCAAGAAAAAAGATTATTCAAAAAAAATGAAAAGACAAGTGTTCAAAAAAAACGATTTGACCCCCCCTTATTGCTCTTCGAATAGTTAGATCTTTGTTGGCTAAAGAGATTTTTAAAATTTTTCCCTTCTCTTTTTAAATTGTAAATTTTAGATCCAGTATAAAAAATCACGGGGAAATCTAAATTTAAGTTCCTTCGACCAATCTTGAATTTTATCAAACGCGGGCTGAGGGGAGACAAAGAGGATAAAATCTCAAAATTTTTTTTGTTTAAAACTGAACTTTGCCTCAATGTGTTGTTTTTGCTTTTCATCCAGTAAATTTAAGCATTTTTAACAATAAAATTCCTGAAAAAGAAACATTATTTTTAAAACACCCAAACATTGCCAAACATTTTTCATCTTGGGGAAAAACCTCTATTTCCAAAGGGATTGAAAGGCCCAGTCCAACTTTCCTTTTTTATGTTTTTGAAAATGTTTTTTCACATTTAAAGTTTTTCCCGGGGAAAAATTTTATTGACTCCTTAATTTTTTGATTTGATAAAAAATGATGATCGGGTGCATACCCCCAACCTTTAAACAATAGTTGTCTCTTTGTTTGAGATTAAATATAGGAAGACAAATTTTTACCACTTCATCTACTTTTGGTAAAAACCCCCTTTGATATACTTCCAAACCGTTGCGGGTTACTTTCTTTACGGTTTTTCTTTCCCCTCGTTTGTCTTTTTTTTTGCACCTCTTTTTCCTTGTTTTGGGAAACGGCAATCTGCGGAGTTAAAAGGGGTTTGTAGGATTCTTATTTCTTTGGTGGGTTTGAAGTATCTTCTGAAGAACCCAAGATTTTCCCAAAGCCCCACTCTGCTCAAATTAAAAAAATTTGGTGTGTAAAAGGGTCTAGGGTTTTTCCAGTTTAAAAAAAAAGGGAAATCGAGGGAATCCTTGTCCATTCCCCCCCCATTTAATACACAGAAATTTAGACCCGAAAATCCAAGGCACCCTTTTTGAAATTTATTTTTCTTTTTTTAAATAATGTCTTCTTCTAGAATGGCAAAATTTTTTTTTTGATTTTTTCACCCAAAGTTTGCGTTTGTTGTTCTTTACCCTTTATTTGGCTTCACTTCTTTTTCATTTTTTTCTTTTCTCTTTTATATCATTAAGATTTTTTTTCAAACAAACAATAAGTCCCCATAAGTTGCATAGAGCACCCCGGGTTAAGTTTATTTTTCCATTTCTCTTTAAAAAAGGCTGGGGGGTTTTAATGGGTGGGTGGGCATTTTCTTAATACGAAAACCACGGGGGTACCAAAGTTTTTTTTCTATTAATTATTTGGGGGTTTTTACAGTCCCCCCAAACTTTAACTTCTTTTTTCATAATTTTCCCTTCTAGGCCCACTTTTGCTTTTTCCAGATCCCATTTATTTTTCCCAAATTTGGTTTGCCTTTTATAAAAAAATATGTTGCCTTCTGTAATCCCCTGAATCCTTTTCCCATCTTTTTTAGTGTATGTCTATCCGACATTATCTCACCCCCCTTTTCGGGGACATATTAGCAAACAGGAGAAACCGAAAAAGAGAAAAACTTTAAATCCCCCGAAAGAACCCCAATTTAATCAGCTCCCCTTTGGGGTTTTTTGGGCGGGGTTTCCAAAAGAAATTTTCTCAAACTGTACAAAAGTCCAAAGCGATAAAAAATTTAAAAATTAAAAACCCCCCTTTCAAAAAAAGGGGGAAAAATCTAAGGCAGCCAAAAAAGAGAAAAAATTTATTTGAGTATCAAAAAAAAAAAATTTTAGACTTTTTTCAAATTTGCCACAGGATAAAAAAAAAAAACCCAATTTAAAACCTGCATTTTGGTTGACGCGTTTAAAACTGCGATTTTTTAAAAAATTAACAAATTTGCCCAAGTTCCTACTTCCTTTTATGGGAAAAACCCCCTTCACCCAAGGGGGAGGGAGAGAGAGAGAGAGAAAAAAAAAAAAAAAAAAAAAAGGGAAAGGGAAAGAAAGGGAAAAAAAAAAAAAAGTGGGATGAAGGGTTAAAAAAATTGCCCTTCCTATATTTCTCACCCAAAAGACTAAGCTATTTTTTCCTAAAAGGTTTGGGGCTATGAAACCTAAACTTCCATTTCGATTTTAAAATCAAACAAAATTAAGGATTTCAAAAATTTTTGCGAGAATCTAATTTGGAAAAAGCAATTTTTAAAAACATAAAAGAGGAAAGTGATTCCCTTTCAATCTTCGGAAAAAGAGTTGTTTCTAAAAGGGAAAATTTGTTTCCCAATGTTGGTTTTAAAAAATAATGTTTTTTTCGGGAATTTTGGGTTTTTGTTTTAAAAATTTGTTTAAATTTGAACTGGAGGGGAAACGTAAATAAAAATCACATTGGGGAGCAATTTTTCAGTTTAATACAAAAAATAGAGTTTTTATCCCCCTTTGGGGGTCTCGCTCAGCGGCTTTAAAAAAATTTTTCCAAGATCTAGTTTCAAAAAGGGAAACTTATTGAGCCCCACTTTTGATTTTTTATACTGGTTTAATTTGAGAAAATTACGGGAAGAGAAAAAAAATTTCCTTAAAAATTTTCTTAGCCAAAAAAAGGATCAAAACAAATTTCGAGGAGCAGAAAAAAGGGAGGGTCATTCGTTCTTTTACCTTCTTTTAACATTTTTTTGAATAATTTTCCCTTTGGAAAAAAGGGGCCCATTCAGAAATTTTATTCATGACCCCCTAAAATGTTTTCAAAAGACTGTTTTAATATTCTAAAATGGGGGACTCAAAGGGGAATCCTAACCCAGAAAAAATTGACAAACCTTTTTTGTGAAATCCCCTTTTATCCCTTTTTCCCCCACTCACCCCCAAAAAAAGCTCTAAAAAACCTATTCCCGCCCCCTATGAGCCCCAATCGTGGGGGCTTTGGTTTCCCCTTAAAATTTAAAATTTATGTGCGATGGGTGGATGTTTTTCTCCCACCCTTTTGGTTTTCGGGAGATTTTTTTGGCCCTTTTTTAAAAGAAAACAAAGCATGTTTTGCAAATTGAAAGATAAATTTGGGAATGGGGTAAAACAAGGGAAAATTTGGGGTTTAAAGCAAAAATTTTTGAATCGCTGTATACACAATTCACTTTAAATTTTAGGTTTTAAAAGGCAATGGGTTTTCCCCCTAAGGAAATATTCCACATATAGGGATAAATTTTATTGATTAAAATTCTGATGGAAAAGTTTAATTTTACTTTTTCACAATTTTTTTAAATGTTTTGAAATTTACTTTTTCCCTTAAAGAAGATAGGAGCATCAATGGGGGGGCCAAAGTTTTCCCCTTTTCTTTTGCAAACCTTTTTGTATCGGGTTTTTTTGGGGGAAATTTTTAATTTTTTTTACTGAAGAAAAACCCATTTGTGAACATATTTTTGCGGTAGGGGGCTTTAACATAGATGACGTCATCGCATATGGTTTTTCCCTGATGGACTTTTCCGCCCCCCAATTTTTTTTCTTTATCTCAATAATAAGGGTTTTTTTGGTTTATTTTTTACTTTTCAATACCAAAATTTTTTTCTATAAAATTTTTTTGGATTTCTTTCTAAAATGGTTTTTCTAGGAAAAAAAAAATCTATACACAACATTTAAAAAACCAAAAAGCTAGAAAATAGCATACTTAAATCCCGTTCTTGTCTCCAGTGAATTTACTTTAAAAAAGCTATCCCATAGGGAGGAACTTTAAGAGCGAAGAGAAATTGTTTACCCAAAAATAAGCTTTAAAATGGAACAAAAAAATGTTGTTGAAATTGCAAAAAAGGGGGAAACCCAAAAGGGCCTTTAGTTTAAAAGGCAGAAATTAAAAAGGGGGGAAAAAACCCGAAAAGATAAAGCCTTTATATACCAAAAGAAGATGGTGACAAAAAAAAAACAAAAAAAAAAGATTTAAATTTTATTTTTTGTTCCCAAAATATAGCAGTGTTTTAAAATTTCTTTAATTAAAAAAGTTTATCTTTTAAATATCTCCCCAAAATTTTTTGTTTCAAGATGATCCTCTTAGATTTTTTGTGCAGAATGGCTGTAATTCTTTTCAAGAAAGCCCCCCCTCTGCATTCCTTTCTTGCACCTCCCAAGTAAAAACTAATAAAAAAAACAGAAAACCGGGTTTAAAACATAAAAGGGTTTTCTTTTTTTTGTGTTCAAATCAAAATTTTCCCCATTTTGTAAGATGTAAAAAAAAACTAAAGAAACCAAATTTCTACTAGAGGGGTTTAATTTAAATTTATTAAAAAATTCTTAAAATTGGGCGAATCTTATTTAATGTATTTTATTGCCCTTGAAATTTGTAACAGGGAAATTGAGATTTTTTGGGAAGGGCACAACCCAAAAAACGCTTGAAAAGATAAAAGTAGGGGGAACATGTATAAGGTTTGCGTCTTGTGCAGACAAAAGAAAAGGGTATCCAAGGTGTGGGTAAACATTTTCAATAAAACCACATCTTTGGACAATGAAAGGGGTTTTAAAATTTTTTTTGTAAAAAAACTTTTTCTATTGGGAAAAACTAGTAGGGAGGTGATCAAAAAAGGCATTTCAAAAATGGGGAAAAGGGCATTTGGATTCTTATGTTGAACACTCCCAAACCCCCTCTGGTTTTAAATTATAGAAAAAGGTTTCTCATTTAAAATTATTGATGTGGAAAGATTTTTTTTTTCTGTTCCCCCCTTTTTTCTCCCTTTTTTTTTTTTTCTTCTCTCTCTCCCATCCCACCCTTGCTGAATGGGTTTCCCCTAAAAAAAAGGAAGTGGGAACTTGCCCAAACATTTGTTATGACTAAGAATCCCGCTAGATTTCGAAACGCAAAAAAGTCAACAAGATGCGGTTTCCCATTTGGGTTTTTTTCCAGTGGAAATACTTGTTCTAAAAAGTTTTTTTTGTTTTCCTCAAAAAAAATTGTTTCTCTTTTTTTGGGCTGCCTTCTGATTTTCCCCCCCTTTTGTTTGAGGGGGGGTTAATTTTTCCTTTTTTCATCGTTTTGGGAAACTTCGTGGGCATTTTTGAAAACCCTGTTTGGAACCGCCCCCCAAAACCCTCAGGTGAGCAAAATTAAATTTGGGTTCCCTGCTGTGGTTTTAAAAACCGGGGATAATTTACCTCCCCCACGCCCAAACCCCAACTGGATTTATAACCCCCAAACAGTGACCTGCCAAACTGGAAAAACTACCCCACCAGTCCCCCTCCTAAAAACGGGATAACAACCCCCAAACAGTGATTTGGCCAACAGGGAAAACCGACCTCCCCAGTGACCTCCCAACTGGATATTTCCTCTACCAGTGACCTGCTAAACTGGAAACTAAATTCCACCAGGGGGCCCTGCCCAACTGGATAACTACCCCCCAAATTTGAAAACCTCCCACCTGGATAGCTCCCTTTTTCCACAAGAAACCTGTTTACCAGGATAACTACCTCCCACCATTTACCGGGCCCAAAACTGGAAAACTCCCTTTCCAACCAGGGACCTCCCCCAACGGGAAAAATACCTCCCCCAAAAGTGCCCTGCCAAACGGGGTTAATTTACCTTCCACCGGGCCGGACCCCCAAAAGGATATCAAACCCCCTGCGACCTGCCCAAGCTGGAAAAACAACTCCAAACCAGCGCCCTCCCCGCGGGGATAAACTACCTTCCCCCCAGTGCCCTGCCCAACTGAAAATTACCGGTTACCGTGCATCCCCAAAGGAATAACTACCTCCACTAGTAACCTCCCCAAAAGGGATAACTCCCTCCACCATTGACCTCCCCAAAACCTGGATAACTGGGCCCACCAGTAACCTGCACAACGGGAAATAACTACCCCACCAGTGCCCTCAAAAACGGGGCAACTACTCCACCAGTGCCCTGCCCAACGGGGCTAAACTCCCACCAGGGCCCTTTGCCCCCAAGGCTAACTACCCCAAACCATGACCGCCCAAAAATGACAAGGGACCTAAACCAGGGGGCCTGCCAAACTGGGATAACTACCTCTACAGTGCCCTGCAAAAAGGAAAAACAACTTCCCCCAGGGGACCTGCCCATTTTGAAAAATTTCCCCCCATCGGGAATTTGCCAAAAACATTAAAAACTACCCCAACCAAATGACCTATCAAGCGGGGAAAAACAAACCTCCACCAGCAACCTGCCCAACGGGAAATATCTCCCTTTCTACCAGGACCTGCCCATCTGATTTTTAAAACCCCACCACAAACCTGCCCATTAAAAATTCCCTCCACAGCAAACCTGCCATCTGGTTTTAAAAAACCGCCCCAGCGCCCTCCCCAACGGAAATCTACCTCCCCCCAAAGCGACCTTCCCAAGCGGATAATTTTCCCCCCCCTCCACCCAGTGACATCCCCAACTGGAAATCTAGACCCCACCACACCTCCCATTTTGGATAACTCCCTCCCACAGCAAACTGCCCCCCGGGAAAAAACCCCCTCCCCCAAAGCGACCTGCCAAGCTGGAATACAACCCTCCACCAGTGCCCTTCCCCAAAATTTGGAAAACTACTACCACCAACAACCCCCCAA
>JAODAL010060837.1:0-20659 GCA_025379985.1 Phyllomedusa bahiana | reverse complement strand
GGGGATGCAGGGGCCCGTCAGGCCTGTCACCCTTGGGTCGGGGGGCCCTTGAATCTAAGTAACGAACATCGTCGTCAATCTGTCCTTCAGTGGTTAATGCAACCTGCATTTAGCAGTCTTACCTCCTCGTCCTCGTAGTCACGGCCACAAATGTCGTCATCAGCATCATCAGCATCTGTCCAACATGAAGCAGCCCAAATGTCAACTGTGTCCCCACCACTGTGGATAATCCATTTTTGAGGACCTCTTTGATGACAAAATGCGGTTGGGGTCAGAAGGCAGTTAAAAGATCAAGGCCAAAAGGATGATTTTCTCTGCTCTGACGCCCAGTTACTGATGCCATCAGAGGAGGTGAAGGAAGCCGGTAAATCGGCAAAAAACCCGGGCGGTCGGCAACGCCTTGCAGTGCCCCTTGCTTGTAGCCAGCAGCTTCTGTATGCAGCAAGTCAGGACGACCAAGTCACATGTGTTGATGATGATGATGATGACGACATTGCGGATCAATCCTGGTCTTTCCGCAGAATTTGCTTGCGAGGCTTCATCAGTGGACGAGGAGGAAGACGATGGGGTAGTGTCAATACGGGTCCGCCACAAAAAGGGAGAGGGCGGTCGCAGAAGTCCGCTGATATGTTTCCCGCCAGCCACGGTCAGCGCAAACCCCGTCCTCGCTTATCGCCGTCAAAAAGGTCCAGGACCTCTCAAGCCTGGGCCTTCTTTGAGCAAGCCTCTGATTCACCCAGCGATGTCATATGCCGCCTTTGCCGTAAACGCATAAGTTGAGGCAAGAACCTTTAAGTGGTTAAACCCACCACAACATGTTAGTCACATGCAGGGGAATGCATGAGTTGAAAGGAGGGAACACTTGGCCAAAAAAGGCCAGACCGACGCCGGGCCTCCAACCACTGTCACACCCTCTGTCTCCGCCCCCTCTCCTCCGCCACCACCAAGCGTTCCTCAGCTGCCCATGTCTCTCAGAGTCATGATCAGGGATCAAACCTCCGCTTCAGCCTCCCCCGTCGCCCGAGTACCACCAGCACCCCAGAGACCCCTCCTACCCCTTCTCCCTTTGCCAGTTTGCGACCTGCACGCCGTACAGGGCCAGTTAGCAGCCAGCCTTCTGTCTTCCAGGTTTGGGAGCAGAAGAAACACTTTAACCCAAACCATCCCAAAGCCAAAAGCCTGAAGTCGGCATTGCCAGTTTTGGGCCCTTGGAATGTTCCTTTCCGTCTGGTGGACAAAGGGTTCCGCCACGTCATGGCCCTCGCTTGCCCCAATACCCGATGCCCAGCAGGCATTTTTTTGCCAGAAAAGCCGTCCCTGCCCTGGCCAGCCACGTGTCATCTAAAATTTTCAAGCGCGTTGTCTGCATCTGTGTCCGGCAAAGTCCATCTCACCACCGATACATGGACTAGTAAGCTCGGCCACTGCCCCTATCTCTCTGTGACCCGCTTTACTGGGTGAGCTGGGTGGATGTTTGGGGGTGACGGTCCCCCTAGGCTCGGCGCACGCTCTTCAAAAACCGCCGGGATGGTGCAGGGCTCTTTCCCCAAGGTCCTCTGGTGGCATCACGTGCCCAGAGACACCAGGCCGTGTTGAAATTAATCTGCCTTGGAGAACGTCCACACACAGGTCAGGAGCTGTGGACGGGATAAGCAACGAGACCGATGCGCTTGGCTGGGTGACAAGAACTTGTGCCAGGCAAGGTGGTGTGCGATAAACGGTGCGAACTCTGCTGGCCGCCCTTAGATCGGTAGCTGGAGCAATCCTAGCTGGCACATGGTCATGAAACATTGTCGACCAGAAATTTTCTAAAGAGCTACCGGGTTGGACTGCCTGCTGAAGAAGGCTCGAGGTCTGAGTTCGCCCGTCCGCCCGTTCGCACCTGCTTCTGTCCGCCTGCTGCGTTGCAGCGTCAAGCTCGGCCTCCCCGTCAACAGTCTCATTGTTGACGTGGCAACACGCTGGATTCCACCTCCCTGCTCCAGCGATTGTGTCAGCAGCGCAGATGCCTATTACGCAGTACGAAGTGACACATGGCCTGATAAAGCAGCGGGTACGGACCTCGGGGTTGTTGAACCACCGAGAGTGGGGCAGGTGAAAGAGCTCTGCACATCCTGCAGTTAGTTTTGAAGAAGAAAGCCACAAATGGTCAGTGCGGACAATGCCCTTGTCGCATGAGCATTGTGGTGATCTTAATTCTGGAAACGATCGTTGGACACTCTGAAAAACAGGTCCCGCCGCGGACGGAGGAGGAATGGGGACGGGGACACAGATGCGGAACGGAGCCTTTATCTCCTTCCAATCCACAAGGCCGACAGTTTCACAATTTCAGTCGGTTTCTTCATTAGGGCAGTGGTTCGGGGTCCTGAGTAGTGCAAGGTGGTGCATTCAGCTGCTCAGAGGTGCATCATCTCAGGGCAAGTCAGGGCTGTGTTGAAGCTGTCGCCGGAGCAGCGGAGGTGGGAGGAGGAGGAGGAGGAGGAGGAGGTTTTCTAGACACCGTGTACCGTCGTACCCTGCCTTGGAAGAGGTTCGCGCGATTTTAGAGGCGGAGGAGGTGATGAGGGAAGATCAGTTTGCTAGTGCCCCTGACCCAGAGCTTGGGGAAATCAAGGCTCCATCTCTCACTGAGTGCTTGGATGTCCATTTCCTCAGCATGATCCTCGCATTTAAGGGCATCAAAATGAACATCAGTTACTGGGTGGCCACCCTCTGGATCCCAGTATCAAAACAAAAATCAGCACTTTCTCTCCACCCACCATATTGAGAGTAAAAAATGCTGGTATGGAGACCTTGCTGATTGATCAACGTGACATCTGTTGCGGTCTGCTTCAGTTCCGCAAATGTCCGGTGAACAACATCAGCGATGACAGCAGTAGAGTGCAAGTAGGCGTGAGCGGCAGCAGCAGGCAAGGTGGCAGAAGCTATGGGTGACCTCTGGCAATCTTTGTTTACCACACTCACAACGCATGCAATGCAGGGCACACATCCAACACACAGAGATCAAGTTATGATCATGGTGCACGTTTATCTGAGTCTCAACACCGATGTTTTTGCATGTGTTCTGGACCAATAGACTTCTGGGTATCCATAATTGACGAATGGCCCGTGCTTGGCTCGTCACGCCAGATGAGGTCGTGTCCTGCCCCAGCAGCCAGCGTCATATCTGTGAGGACCTTCAGCACAGCTGGAGAGTAATTAAGTCAACGCATCCGGCTTTCCACAGATAATGTGGATCGTTTGACTTTCATCAAGATGAATCAGGCATGGATCTCTGATGATGTTGTGGCCCCAATTGCCGAGGTTACCGATTAGTTGCCAGTCTACTTCACATCCTTTTCAAACAGAAATGGTTACTCTGAAAATTTTTTTTAAAATGATTCATTTCTTACTGCAATCTTTTACTTCTCTTTTCCCAAACAGTTCATTTTGCTGGTTTTGCTGTGAGGAGACTGTAAAAAGACAGCAGGTTTCATGACTACACCGTATTCCATTTACTCACTTTATCTTAGAAGTTTTTCGCAATTGTCAATGGTGTTGAGGTCATGTTGCTGTGAGAGACAGCAATAACATGGTCCTTTGGACAGAATGTGACTTCTAAGTGGCATTTCTCCCTCAAACAATTTTTAATAGTGGCTGAGAAGTATATTTATATTTTTTTGGGGTCATGTTGCTGTGAGATACAGGCTATAATTATGGTCCTTTGGAATGAAAGGTGGCTGATAAGTGGCATTTCCTCTCTCACAATTTTTAATAGTGGCTGAGAGTCATATTTATAATTTTATGGGGGTAATGTAGCTGTGAGTACAGCAATATCAACCTTGGTCCTTTGTAATCAGAATAATGTGCTTCTATGTGGCATTTCTCCTCACAATTTTTAACACGTGGCTGAGAAGTCATTTTTATAAATTTTTGGGTCTTGCTGCTTTGAAATGCAGCAATACTACAGGGTCCTATTATAAAAAATGTTGTTTCTATCAGACATTTGTTCTTCACATTGACCCAAAGTGGCTCAAGGGTCATGCTTTGAATTTTTTGGGGCATTTGCTGTGACATGCTGCTATACTACAGGTCCTATTCTAAATAAATGTTGTTTCTAAAGACATTTGTTCTTCACAATTGACCAAGTGGCTCAAGGGTTCATGCTTGAATTTTTGGGGCATTTTGCTCTTCCTTCCTTTTTATGCATGCAGCATAACTACAGGTCCTATTCTAAAAAATGTTGTTTCTAACAAGACAATTTGTATTCACAATTATCAAGAGTGGCTCAAGGGGTGATGGTGCTGTCAGAATAACAGGAATAGCGTAGGTCTCTGGTTAATGGACACATATTGCAAATTGACTTTTTTTTGCCAAGATCTTTAACCATAGCTATCAATCCCTGTATTGAGACAACCCATTTAATACAATGAAAAAAAGAGAAACAAGGACATTGGTGGGATTCCATCTTATTTTAATAAATGTGGTTTCTTAGAAATTAAAAGTACTAAAAAAATGCATGTACAAAATTGCTGTTTAAAAAAATCCTCTGAATTTTACAAGTGAGTTACAGTAAAACTAGACCAGTTGTAGGTTATTCAGAGGAGAATGAGTATGGAGCCGGACAGAGAACCAAAGTACAGAGACCATTCCTCAGCACGTTAGTAAAATGAGAAAAAGAATGCCAAGATAATGGGCTCCTGGTGTTACTGGAGCGTAACCACCAGTATTTCCAAGTGATGATCAATTGTCCACACTCATAGGATGGAAAGCGCTACCCAGGTATTGACTGTGTACAGGAGGAAGGCTGGATTCTCCACACTTGCGCTTCCGCATACTCTGATTCAGCAAGACAGTTTTCGTTGATGCGTCAATCAGGGCATTTTAACCTGCGTGTTAATAGATGTCGGCCGCCAGCCTGGGCTTTTCACCGCACCCCTGTAACTCCGGCCATGTGTCTGCTGTGGCCCAGGACAGGTATTGTCAATGTCCCAGTGAATAAATATGGTGGTTGAAAAGGACTCTTTCTTCCGGCACTTTTTAAATGTGGGGTCATCGCAGGTTTGGGCTCATGCTGTGGCCCAGGGACAGGTATAGTCAATGTCAGTTGAAACTTTAATGGTGGTTTGAAAGACTCCTTTTCCGCCACTTTTTAAATGTGGGAGGTCTGTAGGTTTGGGGCTCATGCTGATGGCAGGACTGGTATAGTTTCAATGTCCAGTTCAATTAAAAGGGTGTTGAAAGACTCTTTTTTCCGGCCTTATTTAAATGTGGGGGTCATGCAGGTTTGGCTCATGCTGTGGCCGGAACAGGTTAGTCAATGTCCAGTTCAACTATAAATGGTGTTGAAAGACTCTTTTTCTGGCACTTTTATTTTGTGGGGGTCTGATGGTATGGAGGCTCATTGCTGCGTTCAGGACAGGAATTCAATGTCCAGTTCATGTACATGATGGGTCAAATTTTCATATGCTTCTGGCACTTTTTTTAATTTGTGGAGTGATGCAGGTTTATGGGTCAGGTGTGGTTACAAGACAGGGATAGTAAAAAATTTGGTCTTGTACTTTTTTTCTGTGACTTTTATAACTCTAAGTGTGTTGCCTAAGATGATAGCAGTATACCTTTTGACTGGTGGGGATGTTAATTTCGGTTCTCCAGCCTTGTTTGGGGTGTTATAATGAAGGTGTTGTTTGCTCTCCCATAGACTTTGAATGGTCATCGCGCATAATCGATGCACTATCGTAAAACCTTATCGTAGCAGGACGACTATAGACTATCGATCGATCTCGATAGCCAACGCAATCGCTCAACACTAATTATTTATTTTTAGAGCAGTGAGACTGTCTAACTCGCTGCCAGGGGAACTTGTCATAGTGAATTCACTAACAGAATTCAAAAAGAGTCTAGATGGATTTCTAGAATGCAATAATGTAACAAATTATAGTGGCCAGGATTCTGGAGAAAAGTGGTTTATCCAGGGATTTATTCTAATTGCCAGATTTGAGTCGTGAAACTATTTTTTTCCCTAAAATTAAGAGATTTGGCTTCTACCTCATTGGTCTTTCTGCCTTCATCTGGTTCAACACTGTAGGACAATAGGATTAACTTGTTGGACTGGTTTCTATTTTTAAGCCTTACAAACTATGTAACTATGCAACTAGTGTACGTTTCTAAATGAGAACATCTTTTAATTTTAAAATGTACATGTCCAGCTGTTCAATATTTCAGTACTTTTTGCACAATTTTGCTGATCTCTAACAAGAAGCTTAATGGCAAAATTAACAACAGATGTTTGTTCCCTGAATTGACCAATAAGATTAGGCGATCAATTTGAATTGGGACTTAAGCAATTCTCTCATCATGCTGTTCACATTTTGGCATCATGAGACAAACAACACTTACTATTGATCAACAGTACTCGCTATGCGAAACTTCAAGCAGGATGCTCTCAGATGGATTGGCCTCTGTGATTAGAGTGTCAAGGTGTCATCCAGCAGGTTGCACAGAGGTACACAGAGGTGGAAGAGCCTACGGAAAAGACAAAGAAGTATTGGTTCTTATGGTACATCCCCTACACTGATGGACTTTCTTCATTGTAACAATTGCCGTGAATCAGTGATGAATCGATACAACAACTCCAGGCATGTTTAAGGGAAGTGGAAGGCAACCAAGTATCATGTCAGACCATTCATAACCATTTACATCAATGTGGTCTGCATGCTAGACTTCCTGACCACACCACCAGACAAAGGCATCATGAGTCTTGTATGGGCCAGGGAGAATCTACGCTGGACGAAGGACCAGTAGTCCTCAGTGCTGTTCAGTGATAAGGATCGATTCACTCTGAGCAGAAATGATGGCCGCCAATGATGCTGGAGACTTCAAGAAGAGCGCTATGCATCAGCAGGGCAGGTACCCTTATTGGTTGTCCAGCATGCAGACCATGCTAATGTAAATAGTTACGAATGGTCTGAAGTGATACTTGGTTGCCTCTTACTTTTCTTAAACATGCCTGGCATTGTGTGGCATTCATCATCCGGTCCATTGTTTCATAGTTTGTAAGGCTAAAAAAAGACAAGTCGTCCATCTAGTTCAGCCTGTTGTGCTAAGGTGTTGATCCAGAGGAAGGCAAAAACCCCCAATGAGGTAGAAGCCAATTGTCCTCATTTTAGGGAAAAAATTCCTTCCTGACTCCAATCTGGCAATCAGAAAAATCCCTGGATCAATGACCCCTCTCCTGAATCCTAGTCACTATAACTTGTTATATTATTACGCTCCAGAAATGCATACAAACCCTTTTTGAACTCGGTTATTGAATTCACCATGACAAGTCCCTCTGGCAGAGAGTTCCACAGTCTCACTGCTCTTACAGTAAAGAATCCCTTTCTATGTTTATGTAGAAACTTTCGTTCCTCAAGACGTAAAGGATGCCCCCTTGTTCTAGATACAGCCCTGTGTATAAATAAATCTTGGGAGAGATCTCTATATTGACCTTTGATGTATTTAAACATATTTATTATGTCCCCCCGAAGCCTTCTTTTCTCTAAACTAAATAACCCTAATCTTGCCAATCTTTCTGTGTACTGTAGTCCACCCAGTCCTTTTATTATTTTTGTTGCCCGCCTTTGTACCTGTTCAAGCTCTACAATGTCTTTCCTGTGCATTGGTGCCCAAAACTGTACACAATATTCCATGTGTGGTCTAACCAGTGACTTGTATAATGGGAGAATAATGTTCTCATCATGTGCATCTATGCCCCTTTTAATGCACCCCATGATCCTATTTTCTTTGGCTGCTGCTGCCTTACACTGGCTGCTACAATTAAGTTTACTGTCCACCAGGATTCCCAAGTCTTTCTCCATGTCACTTTTACCCAAGGAAGCTATCATCATTGAGTGATGTAGCCAAAGGACATCCACTTCTTTGCCATTTTTTTACTCTTCCAAGCTCTGAGAGCATCCTGCTTGATGCCTCGTGTGTGTGCAATACAGCTTACAATATAACTATATTAATTCAGAAAATCTGGTATTACTGAATAGAAGAGAAGTGAGTAAAAAATTCCAGGAGTTCCCTCACGAAAAAAATCAGGCAAGAAGTATTGTGTTTTTCTCTATCCAACTAAGTGCCATGATGATGTCTAGATATGATTCTGCTATTGGTGACTGATAGGTTAGTTGATCTTTTGTCCAGTTGTGTGATGGTAATTCTTTCCTTTCGGCTTGAGTTAGGGTGCGTTCACACGGCAAAGACAAAATACAGGTCGCATTTTACAGACGGTATTTAGTCATTTTTTGGCACGTACTGGGGTGGCTTTTCTTCGCAGTTTGCTGATTCAAGCTGTCCTCCTTCACATCCACATGTTCATATTCTTCCCGAAAACCAGGCGGAAGACTGAACATGTGTCAAAAAGCATCTGGTGGATTTTCTATTTAAATCAATGTAAAAGGTTGACAGTTGGTTTACAGAAGGCTTTCAAATCCGAAAACCGTCTATAAAACCGACTGAAAACTTTTGCTGTGAGAACAAGCCCTTACTGGGATGAATCTCACAAAGATTCACGACTTTATACTATAATGTATTTAAATTGTTATGTATTTGGTTCAGGGTTATTGAAACAAATGCTTGCTGACTGCCCCTCCGCTTGATTTAGTTAGATACCACAATAAGTGAATCAAAATTGAGATCTGTCAAACTCTATCGTTTAAATGTGTTTTATTATTAATGGGCATATTTTAATTCTACTGCAAATGATTGATGTATAATCTTAGTAATGAAACTCATGGCTTAAATAACAAAAAGAAAGGACAACATGTAGGAATGACAAATTGGCCTTGACTCATCTCACTTTTTAAGGTTAACTCAATTTTAGTTATCAAGACTTTGAAATGTAAAAATGAAATTATAAATTGATTCATTTAAATAAAACAGTATATTTGATCTGTTCTTTGTGTAAAATTGAGTTTCCTATCTCTTTCTTTTATTGAAGGGAAGGAGGAGTCATTTTTATGGAACTTACAGTGAGATATGAATGACATGTACTGACCTGTAGAATAAACATAACAATTTGGCTATACAAAATGTGTATATGTTTCATGGTGTCTTACTATAAAATCACTACTTTACTACTTTTTATTGTCACATTGTAAGGGAATACAAAGGTGGGTAGGCGGATCCTCTGGGCCCCTGCAAGCGTAGATGGTGTAACTCGCAGAGGTAGCCAAAGTGCAGGACAGGATAACAGGTGCTGGTACAGATGACACAACACATCAGTTGTAACCGTCGGTGGATAGCACAGTCCCAGGCAGGTAACAAACTTGGTACAGAGGCAGACATACAACAGAAGTAGCGGACTGGTGCAGCAGCAGGTAATCAGCAGAGAGCGTACTGGTAAATCACAGGATAGAGCACATAATAGCGCACAGGTAACGCAGGATAATGGCAGCAATACAGCAGCCAGGGGTCGAACTCTATGTAATGGACAACAATGAACTGACCAAGAGCAAGTTTTTTTTATATGAAAAGGGTCACAGGTTAATTAGCAGGTAACTGAGTACTTTCTCTTTAAATACTCGTGCGCTACTGCACGCGCCACAGAGGGTGCTCATGGACGCACAAGCAGCCAGAGCGAATGGGTGCAAGCTGGAGCAGTAACATGGACCAGTAAGTAAAACTGAGTCGTGGGGATTGCTGCCACAGCACAAACAGGAGCTGGGACAGAAGAGCATCAAAAAACGCTGCTGAAGTGGCTGGGACACGGCCATTCCCACGGCTCTGTACGGGAGCCATGGCATGGACCGTGACAGTACCCCGCCCACTTAAGCCCTCTCCTCCATGCAAATCCGGTACCCCGAAAAGAACCTGGAGTAACCACCTCCTCGGTAGCCCAAGAACTGTCTTCAGAGGAGATGTCAGACAAGCCTTGGTTAACCTCTTGGACCTGGGGGGCAGAAACAACAAAAATGGTAGGCAGATCTGGGCGGGATTAAGAGATGACTTCACAGTCCCGAGGATCTTCTTGCACTGGAGACTGATCAACTGGAAATACAGCAGCAATGGGCAGAGAAACACGTGGGCCATACTGCTCAAGATGGATGGGTTTGAGGCAGCGTGAGTGACAATGCTCACTCCATTGGACAACTTCACCCATTTTCCAATCCAAAGATGGGCTGTGAAGCTGGAACCATGGAAGACCAAGCAGGACTTGAGCAGATAAACTAGGCAGGATGCAGAAGGAAATCTCCTGTTGGGAACTTCCAACTTTCAGAGACACATGCTTGGTACGGAACTAGACAGGTTCCTTTAAGATCTCCCCATTGACAGATGAGACACGCAAGGGCTTCTCCAGACAGAAGACAGGCAGGCAGAGCTTTTCCAGCAGAAATGGGTGGATGAAATTCTCCGAAGAACCAGAGACCAGCAGCGCAGGAACATCAAAGGTAGCACCGATGCATAATGGAGTGTGACCAGAGTGGACAAACGAGGAGCGAAAGCAACATCATGCAGGGTCACCTCACCAACGAAACATTGGCACTTGGGTTTCTGGGTCGCAGCTGGGTAGACTGGGTAGTTCTTCAGATAGTGTCGGGCACCACTAAAGTACAAGCACAGATTCAAGCTGCATTGACGGGTGTGTTTCTCTGTGAAGAGATGAGTATGGTTGACCTCCATGAGCTCATCTTGTGTGAACACAGGTGCCTGGTTAGGAAAACTTGGGGTTGCAGGTAAAAGACCCAGAAGCTTATGAGGCCAGGAGGATGAAGACTGCTGGTGAAGCTTTAGCTCCCTTTCTGCAAAACGGATGTCAATCCGGGTGGCTAGAGTGATAAGGTTATCCAGGGTGGTAGGTAAGTCATGACCAGCCAAGTCATCCTTGATGCATTCATTGAGGCCCCCCAAGAAGGCAGCAACGAGGACCTCATTGTTCCACGCAAGCTCTGAGGCCAGGGTCCGGAACTGGATGGCATACTATCCCATAGTAGAGTCGCCTTGATTGAACTGGAGCAGAGATGATGCCGCAGAGGTGTTTCGTCCAGGTTGCTCAAAGATTTTTCTGAAGGCGCTCAAGGATTCTTGGAGGTCCTCAGTCAGCGGATCCCCTCTCTCCCAGAGTAGTGAGGCCTAGGCCAAGGCTTCACATGACAGAATGCTGAAGGATAAATGCCACCTTGGCACGATCTAATGGGAACTAGTGAGCGAGGACCTCAAAATGAATAGTACATTGGTTGAGGAAACCGCAATACATATTAGGGTCTCCGAAGTAACGGGCAGGCTGAGGCAAGTGCAAGTTGGGACTGGTCATGGAATCGGGAGTGGAGCTACAGCAGGTAGCGGAGCAGGCATAGGTGCCAGTGCAGACACAACTTCGTCCAGACAGGTGGTAACAGTCTGCAGCTGCTGGAAAAATTGCTTCAGGTGGAGCCATGATGGTTCACCATGGCTACAATGTATGGCAAGGTCAATCTGGCAGGATCCATAGTACGGTCAGTTTGTAGTAAGGGAATAAAATGCCGAGTATGCGGATCCTCTCGGTCCCTGCAAATGTAGATGTTGTAACTCTCAGAGGTAGCCGAAGTGCAGGACAGCATAACAGGTGCTGGTACGGATGACAGGACACAGCAGGCATAGCCGTAGGTGGGTAGCGCAGTCCCAGGCAGGTAACGAACTTGCTACAGAGGCAGACATACAACAGAAATAGCAGACTGGTGCAGCGGCCGGTAATCAGCAGATAATGTACTGGTAACACACAGGATAGTGCACAGCCTATTTAAAACTATAGGGTGCGTTTCTGTTACAGCAAAAACACATCCAACACGCACCACACTGTTGCTGTGTTTTGGATGCGTTTTATGCAGCACTTTTGAATACTTTTTTGGATCGAAAACATATCCAAAAACTTATTCAAAAAGTCCGAGTGAACATACCCTTACAGACACCGTGAGGTACTATTGCGTCATATTATGTAACATATATTACATTTACAATTACAAAATGATCTTATAAAATCCATATATTCCTATTTTGTGACTGCAAGTATGGGCATTGCTTCAGTGCCATAATATACTTCCCATCTTGTAGTTATCATGGCTGCTCCCGCGACCCCCCCTCTGGGTTGCGGGTGCATCCGTGCCCCGCGGGCGAGTGGCACCGCGACCCATATGTCGGGCCGCGGGCACACTCGCTCCAACTTACCCGGCCACGGTCCTGACTGTGTCTCTGCTTCCTGGCGCGCGTGTCCCTGCCTTTTAGGGCGCCGGAACTGTTAAATTTGAAGGGCCAGCGCACCGGTAAATTCCATTGTTGGTCGCACCCCCTATTTAAAGCCTGCCCTTTCCTGTGCCCAGTGCCGGATCTTTAGTGCCATTTAGCCTACTGAGAAAGCGTTTCTGAAGTCTTGTTCTGATTACTGTGTACCGTACCATTTGCCTCTGTCCCTCAACTACGAATCTTGCCGCCTGCCCTGACCTTCCTGCTTGTCCTCGACCGTGAACCTTGCCGCCTGTCCTGACCTTCCTGCCTGTCCCCGACTACGAGCCTGCCTTACGATTTTGTACCACGCTACAACTCGGCTGCCTTTGCAAGCAAGTCATGTCAGTGGAAGCGACCTGGTAGACTCCCGCCGCAGTAAGTCCATCCCAATTTCCGGCGGCCCTGGTGAAAACTGGGACCTACTTAGATTCTGCTCCCTGGTGTGGCTTAAGCCATCGCTTGTGGTGGTCCAGAGGATCCACTACCGTTGCCCATGACAGTAGTGTTGCACTTTAGATTCAGGTAGGGCTGAATTGTTTTGACAATTGCAGGAAAATATACAATCAGTTGTTGGCTTTTTGCCAAATTTAAAGGGTTATCTTATTAAGACAACTTTATTGGTATGCCACATTAGAGAATATGGACAACATGGAGGAACCTACTCTCTGAACCAAAATGGAGAGTTACTATTTAAGCATAGAACCTGCTCTGACAAGCCTCAGATTTATCTGTATGGTCAGCAGTACTGGTCATTCAATAGTCACCAGTTAATACTGTTACGGTTCCGGACGCGGAAGTGGATGCACTGGACCACAAGTGATGGTGTAGCCACGCCAGGGAACGGAATCTAAGTAGGTCCCGGTTTTTACCAGAGCCCGCCGCAAAGCGGGATGGACTTGCTGCGGCGGGAGTCTACCAGGTCGTTACCCCTGACGTGACTTGCTTGCGGTGGCAGCCGAAGTATAGCGTGGTGCAAAATCGTCAGGCAGAAGGTCAGGGCAGGCAGCTATGGTTCGTGGTCGTGGACTGGCAGTCAGTCAGGGCAGGCGGCAGAGATTCGTGGTCAATAGACGGAAGCGAGGGTACGGTACACGGTAGATCAGGACGAGACAATAGGGAACGCTTTCTCGATAGGCAAGGCACTAAAGATCCGGCAGGGAGCGGGCGGAAGCGCCCAGGTGAAATAGAGGCAGTGCCCGGCAATTACCCAATTACCGGCGCACTGCCCCTTTAAATCTCACAGAGCCGGCGCGCGCGCGCCTTAGATCACAGGGATGCGCGCACTGGACAGCAGGAGACTGCAGGGACACAGGAGCGCGGCCGGGTAAGTACTGACACGCCGGCGGGCGAGTGCGCCCGCCGCCCGACACCCGGGCAGCGGCAGCACTCGTCCCAGTGACCGGGGCAGAGCTGCGGTGGCACCCGCAGGAGGAGTCGCGGGCGCCGGTCGCAACAGTACCCCCCCCTCCCTTAGCCCTCCCCTTCTTCCTGGCCTGGAGGAATCTCTGCAGCAACTCACGGTCCAAGATGTTGTCCTCCGGCTCCCACGATCTCTCCTCAGGACCAAACTCCTTCCAGTCGATCAGGAAATACCGCCTTCCCTTGATGGTCTTCATGTCTAGGATCTCATTTACAGTGAAGATGTTGGCGGCCTCCGCTTCAGAAGATGGAGGCTTGATCCTCTGGGAAAAACGGTTCAGGACCACAGGCTTCAACAAGGAGACATGGAAGGAGTTGGGAATACGCATTGTGAGTGGGAGCCGGAGTTTGTAGGCAGCCGGGTTGATGTGGGCGAGTACTTCAAATGGTCCTACGTACCGGGGCCCCAATTTGTATGAGGGGATCTTCAGCCGGATATATCTGGCCGATAGCCAGACCTTGTCGCCAGGCGAAAACACTGGGGAGGGTCTTCTATTCTTGTCCGCTTGGATCTTCATGCGTGCGGATGCATGCTGCAGAGACTGGCGCGTCTGTTTCCAAATGGACACCATATCTTGGGCAAAAGTATCCGCTGCCGGCACATCTGATGGTGGAGACAATGGTAATGGAGGGCGGGGATGCTGGCCATAGACGATGAAAAATGGCGAGGTACCAGTGGATTCTGACTCCAGGGAGTTATAGGAAAACTCCGCCCAAAGAAGCAAGCTGGCCCAGTCATCCTGTCGAGCCGAGACAAAATGTCGTAAATAACCCCCCAGGATCTGATTGATCCTCTCCACTTCGCCGTTCGTCTGCGGGTGGTAGGCGGAAGAGAAATCGAGGTTCACCTGCAACCGAGAGCAGGGGGCCCGCCAGAACCTCGACACAAATTGGACCCCCTGATCCGAGACAATGTGCTGCGGAAGTCCGTGTAGGCGGAAGATGTGGAGAAAAAACTGGCTGGCCAACTGGGGGGCAGAGGGCAGCCCTGGCAACGGGATAAAGTGCGCCATCTTCGAAAAACGGTCCGCGACCACCCAGATGACCGTGTTGCCCGAAGAGGGAGGCAGATCCATGACAAAATCCATTGCCACATGAGTCCAAGGGGCCCTAGGGATGGGCAGAGGCTGGAGCAAACCCGCGGGTTTGTGGCGAGGAGTCTTGTTACGAGCACAAGTAACGCAGGACTTCATGAAATCCTTGATGTCCCTAGCAAGCTCTGGCCACCAGTAAAAACGAGAGATTAGGAGGAAGGATTTGCGTGCTCCTGGGTGACCAGCCACAAGAGAACAGTGTCCCCATTTCAAAATTCTCCTGCCGAACGCAGGACGGCGTCATTCCAGGACAACTCTGATGCCAGGGTGCGAAACTGTACTGCGTACTCTCCGACTGAAGTTTCGCCCTGGCGTAGGTTCAAGAGTGCCGTCTCCGTAGAAGATGCTCGGGCTGGCTCCTCGAAGACACTGCGGAATTCAGCGAGGAAGGCATGCAGATCCGCAGTCACAGGATCGCTCCTGTCCCATAGAGGTGTAGCCCAGGCCAGGGCCTTCCCGGACAACAGGCTGACCACAAACGCCACCTTGGAACGTTCTGACCGGAATTTGTCCCCCATTAACTCAATGTGCATGGTGCACTGGGTAAGGAAACCCCTGCAGAGCGGGAGATCAACGTCAAATTTGGCAGGCAGCGACAAACGGAGCTTGGGTCCCAACGGAGCCAGTGGAATCGCCGGAGCGGGAGCGGCCACAGGAGGAGGTGGAGGTTGCTGCTGGGCGGTGACGAGCTGCTGCACCATGGCGGTCAACTGATCCAGCTGTTGCCCCTGCTGGGCCAGTTGCTGAAAATGACGGGTCAAAACGAGAGAGAGGTCCGCCACACTGGGCAGCGGTACCTTGGCGGGATCCATGGCCGGATCTTACTGTTACGGTTCCGGAGGCGGAAGTGGATCCACTGGACCACCACAAGCGATGGTGTAAGCCACGCCAGGGAACGGAATCTAAGTAGGTCCCGGTTTTCACCAGAGCCCGCCGCAAAGCGGGATGGACTTGCTGCGGCGGGAGTCTACCAGGTCGTTACCCCTGACGTGACTTGCTTGCGGTGGCAGCCGAAGTATAGCGTGGTGCAAAATCGTCAGGCAGAAGGCCAGGGCAGGCAGCTATGGTTCGTGGTCGTGGACAGGCAGGTGGTCAGGGCAGGCGGCAGAGATTCGTGGTCAATAGACGGAAGCGAGGGTACGGTACACAGTAGATCAGGACGAGACAATAGGGAACGCTTTCTCGATAGGCAAGGCACTAAAGATCCGGCAGGGAGCGGGCGGAAGCGCCCAGGTGAAATAGAGGCAGTGCCCGGCAATTACCCAATTACGGCGCATGCCCCTTTAAATCTCACAAAAGCCGGCGCCGTCGGCGCGCCTTAGATCACAGGGAGGCGCGCGCCGGACAGCAGAAGGCTGCAGGGACACAGGAGCGCGGCCGGGTAAGTACTGGTGCGCTGGAGGGCGAGTGCGCCCGCCGCCCGACACCCGGGCAGCGGCGGCACTCGTCCCGGGGACCGGGGCAGAGCTGCGGCAGCGCCCGCAGGAGGAGTCGCGGGTGCCGGTCGCAACAAATACTACTTTATATGCCTGGCAGGCAGTGGCTTAAGTTATAAAGGGGTTGTCTCATCTCAAAGTTTCATAGGATGCATGAATGAAATAATGCTGCTTTGCTCTTTCACTTCCTGGTCAAGCTGTCTGTAATTAGCTCTGTGTATTCAGACTTCTGCTAATTAGATAAATCTCATGCTGTCAGGACCGGAGAAGCTTCTGAGTTAAAGTAAACAGCAGTAATTACTGGCTTTTGTCTGAAAGATCATATAACAAACAAGCTCTCACTGTCCAGAGATCTATGCTGCTGCAACCTGTGTGATGACGTCACTCTCTGCTATAAGATAGAACAAACAGCAGGGGGGAGATGTACACAAGCCAGTCTCTTGGGGAACCAGAGAGAGCACGGAAGGTGATAAAATCACTTGTAGCTCCTTAACAAAAAAAATGAATAATGCAATATATTTGGAAAAACATCTTCATTTAGTGTCCCCAACATGTTGAAAGCTAAGCTTTGTAGCGAGACAACCCCTTTAAGGAAAATCTACTGTTTACCAATGGTAATAGAAGTCCAATCCACAGCAATCATCTGATTGCTGTGGTGGATCTAACCTTAAAAGCATTGTCTACTTTTAGGGGCCATTCACACGGCTTATTTCGGGCACGGATTCCAGACGTATTGCGCGCCGTACTGCGCTGCAATATGGCTGGAATCCGTGCCAGCCATTACGGTAATCCACAGTTCTCATAGAGAACTGTGAATTCCGTCTCTCCTTCCCGCTCGGCTAATACGCCGGGCGGGGAGAAAGTGACATGCACATTATCCCGGCGGGATACGCGCCGTGGATAATGCATGTCTATGGGGCCGGCGAGCAGCCGCCCCCGGCCTGTACTCAAGCCGTAATTGTGGGCGAAATCCGTCCCGCAATTACGGCTTGAATAAGCCGTGTGAACCCCGCCTAAGGAACACAGCAAATAGTGATTATGGGGTAAACTAAATAGAGAATATTTCAGTGTAAATTTTCTGATTATAGGTTAATCATCCTCAGGTTGGCAAATAAAAAGAACACAATCATTTCAACTTAAAAATCACTGGTCTAACAGGTAGGTATAAACTAGGTAGAAATAGCAGTCTAAAGACAATATTTGAATCTGCCAAAGGACTCCTTTTGTACTATTTTTAGGATAATAATAAATACCATACTACATCATTTTCAGAAATACAAGACCACAGGATGTAAAGCTCATATCACAGCTGGAAATGCTTGAATTGAGCTTTATCTCTCAAAATCCCTTTTATTAGCTGAAACACAAAAACATCTATTAAACGTATTATTTTGAATCTTTGCAGGTGGCATGTTCTCAGATTGCTGTAAGATTTAGATGTACATGTAAACTGTGAACTGAATGTGTCTGCTGTCCTATGTAATAACCTCCCACCTGTGTTATCTGGAAAAATATGGATAGAATGATACTACAGATACACATATTAGCACATAATTTCACAATGAAGGAAGACGTATTCCTTGTAATTATTTTAACAATATGTGTATTCTGGAAATCAGTAAAACATAATAACATGTTTATAAAAGTGTCTACTTAAATGTCAAGAAAAGGGCATGTCACATATTCAATCAGATTTTAAATTATACCAGCTCAAACTATAGTGCAATAGTCAGGGGCTCCCGTTATTTGTTATAACTAGGGGTTGTCTAAACAAGACTGCCCTTGGCCTTATGCCTTATTAGCAAAGGTGGCCACATTACCTTCATGTAATTTAAGACTTCAGGGGTGACATGTATGATTTTTGATGCCCAGGCACCAATTTTATTGCGGACATTAGTAGCATAGAATGTGCCTGAATCTATTAACCTGTTCTACTGCGGGTCAGAGCACTTTCTAGCTACAAAATGACAATTCGGGCTCAGGTAAACCACTTTTAAATTGGTCTACCTATTCCAGCAGTAATGTGCCTGGTTTTGTACTAAAGTCTAAGGACGACATGTATGATCGGGCTTTTCGCCCCTTTTTTGGCGTATACTGCGCCTCCCAGCCCGAATCCCGCTGGCGGATGCGGGGATTCAGTGTTAGGCGCAGTGTTCGCCACTTTCAGCTGCGCCCCGCATGAAGGGGCGGGCAGTGGGCGCGGTGTGGGCGCGGGGTAGGCGTTCCGGGGCGGGACGCGGCGCGCTCGTATACTCCGAGGCATGTACGATGGCGAGTCAGCAAAGCGAGGCGCAGTGCAGCGCTCGGCAGCTCCGACAGGCAAACCAGGTTTTTTTTGGTCTAAATCCTCCGGCAGAGGCAAAGTGAAGCAGGATCCGAACATGCGAGGAAACATAGAAGATCGCGACAGACATCTCGGCGCTCCGCTCCGTGAAGCAGGACTATTATTCCGAAAAAATCGACTTTATAAAGTCGGAAAACATTCTCATAAAAAGAGCTGAACGTAAAAAATAAACATAATTAAAAAAAAAAAAACATTTCCAAAACCTAAACGGCGAATATCGTTTATGATATTGTAAATTGCGGGAAATACAGTAATTCAAATTCTGAAAAACCCATTTCATTGGGCGGCTAAATCGCCAATCAAATAGGAGCGACGTAAAACCCTTAAAACCTATGGGGAAGGAAGGGAAACCAATCAAACCACGGCGGGAAATTTTAAAATACAGAAAAAACGAAAAGAGCGAAATTGGGTGACAAGCGGGGGCTTGGGAGTCGGCCCAAACAGAAAAAGGAGCGCAAAAAAACCCATTTTTAGCTAGGGAAGTTTTAAAACCCAAACGAATCCACGGCGGGAAAATTCAAAAAAAAGTAAAAAGACATAAAAGAGTTATTGGCTGAGCAGGGGTCTTGGCATCCCAGCCAAATCAGGCGCGGGCTACTTCTCCCTTTAGTCTATGGAGGATGGGCGCAATGCAATCTCGGCTTCAGCGGCGTGCGGCATGAAATATTAATCCCAAAAAAAAATTTTTATTTAAAAGTAAAACATTTTCAAATAAAAAGCCGAACCCTTTTTTTAAAATAAAACGTTAAAAACCCGAAAACCGTTTTTCGGCCGAGACCGGTGCTAAATAGGGGAAATTTCAATAGAGAGAAGCCGGGGAAATACATTAATTAAAATTTTTTTTAAACTATCCTCATTGGTCAGAGAAAGCCAGCCAATCAGAATTGGAAGACAAGACCCATTTATTCCCATTGGGAAATTTGGACCAATCAAAAGGGGCGACAGTGGGGCCCCTTTTAACCTATGAAGGGGTATTAAAAACCAATAAATGGAGCGACAAAGTCCCAATTTTTTCCTATGGAAAGTTTGGACCAACAAAACAAAGGCGGGACAGTTTAAAATACAGTAAAAAGACAGAAAAGAGTGTTTTCAGTTAGCGGGGGCTTGGATATCCCAGCCCCTCAGGGCGGTACTTTCTCTCATTTTTAGTCTATTTGGGGAGGGCGCTCTGAAATCTCGGCGCTCACGCCAGCGGCTGAAATATGAAAACAAAAATTTTTATTAAGTGTAAAACATTTCAGATAAAGGCCCCAACCCTTCTTTACAAATAAAGAATTAAAAAAAACCAAAAAACGGTTTTGTCGCCCCCCAAAACCGGCGCTAATAGGGGAAATTGCAATAAGAAATTGGGGAAATACAGTAATTCAAATTGTTTAAGCTATTCTCATTGGTCGGCTAAAACCACCAATCAAAATAGGAGGACAATGTCCCATTAAAACCCATGGAGGAGAATTTACCAAACAGAAGGAGCGACAAAGCCCATTATATCCTAGGAGAAAAAAATTGCCAATCATATTCCCCAAAGGGGGGACAGTTCAAAATACGTAAAAAATGGGAGAAAGAGTGATTGGGGTTTAAACGGGGGGGGCCGTCCAGCTTTGGGCCCCTCAAGCGCGAGCATTTCTATAAGGTTTATGGGGAAAAAGAATTTTTGAGCCCTCTGTGATTGGCAAGTTAAAAGAGGCGCCGTTTTTGGACCAAGGAGAGCGAGGACGCTCCTATGGGTTTTCTAAAGCAATCTGAAAACAAAATGTACACGGCCGAAATCAATTATAAAACTACAGAAGTGGTTTCCTGATGTTTATAAAAAAGAATAATAAAATGGGGGTAAAAAAAAAAAAAAAATTAAATCAAAAAATCTGTTTTTTTTCTTATTTTGTTGCACCCATACTATTGATCCTTGGTAACGAAAAAAAAGAAAAAAACAGATTTTTGATTTAATTTTTTTTTTCGTTACCCCATTTTATTATTCAAATTTTTATTTACACACGGACCCCTTTTTGTAGTTTAAATTTGATTTCGGGCCGTGTTTTAAAATTTTATTTCGATTCTTAGAAAAAACCATAGGGGCGTCCGCTTCTCCCATTTGGGCCAAAATTTAAAGGCCCTCTTTTAACTTAGCCAATACGAGGCGCCCCAATTTT
>JAODAL010060836.1:0-20659 GCA_025379985.1 Phyllomedusa bahiana | reverse complement strand
GACTAAAGGAAGAACACTTTTGATTTTGTTTTAAAACGGTTCTTCCCCGACCGCTTTTTCACAAGGTTTTCGCTAGAAACCTTTCTTTTTTCTAATCCAATTTGGCTGTGGAAAATTAGAGGGTTTTAAAGGTTACTGTGATTTGCCAATTTTTTAATAAGACTTTAAAAAAACTCTTCCATCCCTTTCCCTTAATTTTTATCTTTCTGAACTTTGGAGCGAAATGCAGGGGGGGTAACGAGAAAAAGAGGGGTGAAGGGGGTTTGGGGGTAAAAGGGAAAGGGTGCTCCTTCCAGTGCTGGTGACAACACGCAACCCAGGGGGAATCGTCGGTTACAGGACGTCCAGGGCCTGTACGTTTGGGTCAGGGCCCTGTAATCTCAGTAACAAAACAGCGTGGGCCAAAATCTGTTCTTCAGGGGTTTTAATGCAACCTGCATGTGCGGCCCAAATACGGGAATGGGTCAATGCCCATTCAGCTAAAATGGGGGTTAAAGACTCCTTTTTTCCGGGCATTTTTTAAAATTGGGGGGTCTTTAAAGGGTTTTGGGGCTCAGGGGGGCCCAAAAGGGACAGGTTTTGTCAATGCCCTTTTAAAATTTAAAAGGGGGTGGTTTTTAGTAGGGGTTTTTAAAACCTTGCAAAACCAAATTTAAAATTTGGGTTTCTTTTTTAAACCCTTTCCCTTTCATGAGGCGACTAATATTAAGAGTTATGGAATTACTATGGTTTTTTTTTAAAATTATATATTTTCACTAGAAATGGCCCTTTTTACAAAAGAGGGGGGGAATGAGATTTTAAAGGTTTAAAGCTTATGAAAACAAAGAGGGCTGTAAAGCAAAAATTTTAATTCTTTAGGGTATGCTCACACAGCCTCTTTAAAAGTTTAAAATTTTTTTTCATTGAATAAAAAGAAAAATTTCGCCTTGTGGGTTCAAAATTGAAGCGTAATTCAAAGTTTTAAATTGGGGGAGCCTTTTTTTTGGACACAAATTACGGCTGTAAAAATAAATGAAAATTGAAAACTCTTGAGCCCTTTTTTCCTCAAAACTCCCCCAAAGAAACAGTAGAGAGAGGTTTTTTAAAAATTACACCTCTAATCATGCATTTTTTAAAGCATTTTTGGGAAAGTGTTTTTAAAAGGCGTTTTTTTACACTTAAAAAAAGGGTGTAAACATATCCTTAATCACATTTAAATGTTTTAGATTTGGGTGTGTGGTCACATATCCCTGAAACAAAAGCAAACATTTTTAAATTTTTGGGGATAAAAAACCCAAAAAGGGGGGGGGGGATAAAGGGCATCCATGTTTTCCAAAAATTTTGTGTGAATCCAAAATGGGGAAATTTTCACCCATTCTGTACCCAAACCCTACGGGAATTTTTTTTAAAAGGCAAACAAAAACCAACTAAAAAACTCGGCCATTTTTCCTTTCTTTTAAACCCTTTGGCTTCTTTGGGTGCTTTATCAAGGTGAAAAGTGTCCTTACTTTTGAAAAATTTCATCTCCCAAATTTTTATAACAGAGCAAAAAAATGTAAAAATTCTGTCCGGGTTTCACCCAATCTTTTTATTTGTACCATTTTTGCATTTTTTTCATACAATTAGCCTTAAATTTTGTAAAAAAAAAAATTAAAAAAGGGGTTTTTTGTTTTGAAATAGATAAAAAATATTTACAATGAATACAACAAAGTAAAACTAAAATGTAGTCTCTGTACTTTTGGCTAGAAAAAAATTAATAAGCAATAAACCCACATCAGCGCTTAATGCTTGATCAGTGGGTTTACTATGCCAAACCTCGCTCTTTTTTTCTCAGCGGGGAAATTTTTTTCATGCAGTTTTTTTGGGTGGACACATAAAACTAAAAAATTTGCCAAACCCACACAGATTCTACAGCATGTAATATATATATATATTTTAAAAAACAGGCTGGGACGGGGGCCCGGGCCTGGGGGCCCGGGGAAATTTCCCCCGGGGGGCCCCCCCCGACCCCCTGTGGGCCCCGGGGGGCATTGGCCGTCCCCCCCCGGGGGCCCCGGCCGCGAAATCCGGCCCTGGACGCCCGGGACCTGCGTCCCGAGCGCCCAGAGACCGCCCGGGGATTTGGGGGACTAATGCCCCCGGACCCCCCTGGGGTTTGGCCGGGGGCCCCAGCGGAGCACAGCGCCATTTGGCGCTGCGCCCCCCGCTGATCTCCCGGGCCCGGTTAAAAGGCGTTGGGCCCTTCGGGCCTCCCGGGGCGCCGCCCCTACTGCTGAGGGAAAGGGGGGCGGGGTTTTGACGTCACTTCACCGCGCCGCCTATGCAGGGCCAGTAACGGACCCGCGGGGATTTCGAGCGGCCGGGCAGGAGCCCCCCGAGCCAGGTAAGTGGCTTTTTTGGTTTGTTTTTTTTTTTTTTAAACTCCCCACAGGGGCCCCCTGATTTACTAGGGGGGCCCCTGGCTAAAAAAGGGGGCCCCTGGTACAAAAGGGGGCCCTGGCTAAAAAAGGGGGGCCCTGATTTTAAAAGGGGGGGGGCCCTGGCTAAAAGGGGGGGGCCCTGCCCTACTAGAGGGGGGCCCGGGACTACTAGGGGGGGCCCCTGACTATTTGGAGGGGGGCCCTAAACAACCCAAAAGGGGGGGCCCTGGCTACAAAAGGGGGCCCTGGCTAAAAAGGGGGGCCCCTGGTTTCAAAAGGGGGGCCCTGACTCAAAGGGGGGGCCCTTGGCTACAAAAGGGGCCCTGACTACAAGGGGGGGGGCCCTGGTTTGGGGGCCCAAAAAGGGGGGGCCCTGATACTGAGGGGGGCCCTAAAACTACAAAAGGGGGGGCCCTGGCTAAAAAAGGGGGGGCCTGGTCCCAAAAAGGGGTCCTGGCTAAAAAAAGGGGTCCCCTGGCAAATAGGGGGCCCTGGCAAAAAAGGGGGGCCCTGGCTAAAAAGGGGGGGGCCCTAAATACTGGGGGGGCCCTGGCACAAGGGGGGGCCCTGACTAACTAGGGGGGCCTGGTAAAAGGGGAAACCCGGGCTCCCTATGGGGGGCCCCTGACTAAAAGGGGGGGCCCTGGTTTAATACATGGGGGGGCCCTGGCAAACCTACATGGGGGGCCCTCTCTCCCAAAGGGGCCCCCTGGCTACCTATGGGGGGGGCCCCTGACTACCTACAGGGGGGCCCGGGGCTTTTAAAAGGGGGGCCCCCGGGACTAAAAAAAAAGGGGCCCCCTTGGGGCTCCCTTTACATGGGAGGGCCCGGGCTAAAAAAAGGGGGCCCCTGGCTACAAGGGGGGCCCTGATAAAAAGGGGGAAGGGGGGGCCCCTGACTAAAGGGGGGCCCTGAATACCCAAAGGGGGGGCCCCTGACTACTACGGGGGGGCCCCTGACTAAAAAAAGAAAATCCTGGCTACAAAAGGGGGCCCGGGCACGGGGGGGCCCCGGGGCTAAAAAAGGGGGGCCCTGGCGAAAAAAGGGGGGCCTTTGGCTAAAAGGGGGCGCCTGGTACAAGGGGGGGCCCTGGTTTACCTATAGGGGGCCCTGCCCAAAAGGGGGGCCCCCGGGGCAAACACAGGGGGGGCCCTGGTTTATCTACTTTGGGGGGGGCCCCTCTCTAAAAAGGGGGGCCCCCTGACTACATGGGGGCCCTAAACAACAGGGGGGCCCGGCTCCCTTTGGGGGGGGGCCCTGACAAAAAGGGGGGCCCCTTGGCTACTGGGGGGGGTTCCGGCTACTAGGGGGGCCCGGGTTCTAGGGGGGCCCTGAAATACGGGGGGGGGCCCTGACTACTAGGGGGGGGGTCCGGGCTACAAGGGGGGCCCTGATTTAATGGGGGGCCCCTGGCTAAAAAAAGGGGTTTCCCTGGCTACTGGGGGGGGGCCCGGGGCTAAAAAAAGGGGGGCCTGGCTACAAGGGGGGGCCTGGCTACAAGGGGGGGCCTGGCTACAAGAGGGGCCCTGGTACCTATAGGGAGCCCTAAACTACAGGGGGGGGCCCCCCCACCCCGGGCAAACCTACGGGGGGGGCCCCGGCTATCTACAGGGGGGGCCCTGATTTAAAAAGGGGGGGTCCTTGCTACCTACATGGGGGGGCCCCTGGCAATTTTAAGGGGGGCCTGACTCCCAAGGGGGGCCCCTGAATCCCAAACCGGGGTGGCCCTAACACAAAAGGGGGCCCTGGCAAACCTTTAATACTAAGGGGGCCCAATTTCTAAAGGGGGCCCTGGCTCCCCCTAAATACAAAGGGGGGTTTCTGACTCCCATACACAGAAACCAAAAGGGGGGGGGGCCCGACTTCTGCAACACACCAAAAAGGAAAGGGCCCAAAACAAATTGTATTCTACCAAAAGGAGACCCCTAACTGTATAGAAACCAAAAGGGAAAGGCCCCTAACTACTTGTATACTACCAAAAGGAGCCCCCTAACTGTTTAGTACCTAAAGGAGACCCCAAAACTCCCTGTTTTACTCCCAAAAAAGGAGACCCTAAACTGTATAGTACCTAAAGGGGGCCCCCCAAAATTTTTCTGAAAACTACCAAAAGGGGGAACCCTAACTCCCTTTACAGCTTCCCTTTACGGGGGGAAACCCCCTCCCTTTCGCCTAAAAAATTGGGGGCTCCCCCCAACACCTACCTACAGCCTACCTAACTGGGGTCCACCAACCCCAACTGTAGCCTATCTACTTTTCCCAACTGGGGGGCCCCGCTTATCTACCTGGGGGTATTTACCTACCCAAACCCCGGCTAGGAAAACCCCCCAAAAACCTGGGGGTGGGCCCCAAACTTATCCCGGGGGGGCATCCTACCTAAAGAAGGCCTATTTAGTTACCCGGGGCCTCTCCCCCCCCCCCCAACCCCCTTTTGGTACTAGGCTTGTAAACCCCCCTCTCCTACCCCGGGGGAAATTTGTTCAGAGGAGGGAATGGGTAAAGGGATGCTGGAAAATTTTGGGGGTTCTAAGATATTTGTGTGTTAAAATTTTTGGCAGGGATGAGTTTTGGGCCGGGGGGCAAATCATCATGGCGGTTTTGGAAAAAGATGCAGAAGGGGAAGGGAAAAAAAAAACCAAAAAGAGAAGAGAAGACTCCCGACGTCCCCTGGTGAGTCCCTCTTTTTAGGGATTACTTTTTTTATTTTAAAGTGATGTGACCTGAGTGGTGTCTGACCCTCTATGTGGTCTCTATATTGGGGGGTGTTGTTGGGTTTTTTCCCCCGAGCTGGGGGTCTGGGCCCCCCTATGTGGGCTCTATATGGGGGGTGGGTTTTAAGGGTTATACCTGAGCTCGTTTTCTGACCTCTCTGTGGTCTCTATATGGCAGTGTTTTTAGGTTATACCTGGGGCTGGTGTCTGACCCCCTATGTGGGGCTCTATAGGTTTTGGGGTTGGAAAGGGTTTTACCTGACTGGTGTCTGACCTCTAAAGGGGTCTTATATGGCGGTGTTGTAGGGTTTTATCGGGGGTTAGTATAGTGGCAGAGTACATGTGTCCCCGAAATTTTTAAGAGTAGGGAAACCTGACCCTGGATAGGGGTTACACTTTTTTCCCTTTCTGGTTTTTATTTTAGAAAAGGGGGTGAGGGGGGGTGCGGGAAAATGGACCAAATTGGGGGGGGAAATTTGGAGGGGGATATTGGGATGGGGGGGGGGGTTTTAGGGGGGGGATATTGTATGTGGGTGGGGGGTTTGTGTGTGGGGGGGAATTTTTTGGGGGGAGGGGAGTGGGGGGGAGGGTATTGGATGGGCGGGTGGAGGGGGGTATTTTTATGTGGGTGGGGGGGGGATTAAAATTTTTATGTGGGTGGAGGGGGAATTGTATTTAGGGGGTGTGGGGTGGGGGGAAATTGGATGTGGGTGGGGGAGGGTATTGTATGTGGGTGGAGGGGGATAAATTTTATGCGGGTGGAGGAGGATATTGTATTTGGGGTTTTTTGGGGGGGGAGGGGGATTCAAAATTTTATTGGGGGGAGGGTTTTTTGGGGGGGGGGGAAATTTTTTTTTTTGTATGTGGGTGGAGGGGGATATTTTTAAAAGTGGGTGGAGGGGATATTGTATGTGGGGGGAAAGGGGGAATTTATTGGGGGGAGGGGGGTTGGGAGGGGGGGGGGGTTAGTGTATGTGGGGGGGTGGGGGGTATTGGGATGTGGGGGAGGGGGAATTTAGGGGGGGAAATTTTAGTGGGGGGAGGGGGGTATGTTGTGGGTGGAGGGGTATTGTATGTGGGGGGGGAGGGGGAAATTTTATTTTGGGGGATTTTTTGGGTGGGGGGATATTGTATGTGGGTGGAGGGGGGTATTGTAGTGGGTGGAGGGGGGATTTAGGGAAGGGAAAGTGGGTGGAGGTGGGTATGGTATGGGGGTGGCGGGGGGGTATTGTAATGTTTGGGGGAGGGGGGTATTTTAAGTGGGTGGGGGGGATATTGTAAATTTGGGGGGAGGGGGATATTGTATTTGGGTGGGGGAGGATATTTTATGCGGGTTTGGGGGGGGATTTTTGTTTGGGGGTGGAGGGGGATTTTGTATGGGGGTGGAGGGGATATTGTATGTGGGTGGAGGGGGATATTGTTTGTGGGTGGAGGGGGATATGGGATGGAGCTACTTTGCCCTGTGTCTATGATATGTGACTCTCTTGCTATTTACTACACAAAACAGTTCTGTTTTGACAAATGTATTATGTGGTAAAAGGGCGCACATTTAAAGTCCGGTTAGAGGGGGCCCCGGGGAATACATTTTTACAGGTTTGGGGGGGGCCCCCCGAATCAATTCCCCTTGGGCCCCAGACCCCCCCCGGGCCCACATGTTTTAAAATAAAATTTTATTATATATATATATATATTAAAATTTTTATATATATATATATTTATATAAAATAATATACACATTAAAACATTATGCTTTATTACCCGTGTGGCACCGTTTTTTTAGGGGTGAGAAACCTCCCGATACCCGTCAAATGTAGGGGAAATTAAACCCAAGGGGTTCATTTGGGCCAAAAACTTTTCCCTTTTATGGGGGGACATTCACTAATGCCCCTCCTTGTGACCTCAACTAACACAGAAAATGATGTGCTGTAGGGCCCCCAAAAAAGTTGCCCGGGTCTTACTCCTTTTTCCAGGTATGGCCCAAAATTTTATGGGTGTAACAAAACATATTTTGTACTATATTTTTCCACATAAAACACCATCTGTTGTGATTTTTATATCTTTATTTGTGTCTACATTTTTTCTTATATTCATAAAAGCATTGTTTGAGGACACTCACAATGTAAATGTTGTGTTTATGGTTTCTTATACAAAAATTTTATTTTTTATTTCTTTTGTGCAGAAAATGCCAGCTGCAAGTATTAGAGCTTATTGTAGGAGTATTTCAATAAGGACTAGACACAGTAGGGAAGGAATAGGTCTTCTACCAGGCATTATAAGATGACATACTTTTTATGAAGTGCTTCTTATTGTTGTCTAGCAGAGAGCTCAGTACAATAATTTTCATATTTGATTTTTCCATTAGAAAAAAAGACATATAGGGCAACATGTATGAAAGGGTTTTTCACCCTTTTTCTGGCGTACAATGCACCTAACTGAGGGAGTCTAACGATGTCTAAAAGCCCTAATGAAGGGGTGTTGGGGGTGTTTGGAGGGGGTGTCCCCACCACAAAATCGTAATATTAGAAATATCTTGAATGTGGTTCTGCAAAAAAAGGGCACATTACTGCCTTTTTGAAAAAAGGGAGACCTATATCAATGTGGTCTGCCTGAGGGTTTAGGAGTCGAAGTGAAGCCCAGATTTGCTATTAGGGAAAAAAAAATTCCCAAAATTTTCAACCTTTCACCAGTAAGATAATAAAAAGTAAGTTAAAGATAAAATTTTAAATTTATAAAAAAAAATTTCTTACATTTAAAGAAAAATATGATCAATAAATTTAATATAAAAAATATAATATCCCAAAAAAATTTAAAAATCTCCTATAAAATTTATTTTAAAAATTTAAAAGAATCTTAAAAAAAAATTTTTACAAAAAAAAATTCATTTATTATGTTGTTAGATTTTTATATTTAAAATTTTTATACATTAAATTTTAAATAAATTTTTGGGGTGTCTCACCCTTCATTTTTAATACCCGCAAGAGCCTGAAAAGCACAGGTATTTCTGGGATCTGTAGCCTCCAAGCAGGATCAGTACCCCTAATTTTTTTATTTACTGACATGCTATTCTAATGATTTTTCCCCTTTTTTTCCAGCATGGGCTATAACCTTAAACAAAGTTAGGGGGCGTTACTTTGAGCCCTTTAAATTTCGTAACGGCCCCAACCCCATAATAATCAAGAAATAATTCCACAGTAATCATATGGATTTATGCTTATAAGTTTTGATAATTTATATGGTGAAATTGGTGATTTACAAAACGGGTTACAGAGAGTAGGTTTCCATACATAAAAAGTTGATTTATAAATAAATATAAAAGCTTGAGGGGGAAACATGACATTGTGGAAACCAGATTTACAAAGGGGCAAAAGGGAGGGGAGATAAATTATTGGGTGGAAGTCTTGCAAAGCCCAGTGAAAAACCCTGGGCGTGTGGGACCGTGGGTTTTGGTTTGTTGAAGATATGAAAAAGGGGGGAAAGGAGGCGCCAAAATGCGGGGGTGTGGAGAGAAGCGCTTCTCTCCACACCGGCCACAGCTTGTGCCGCCCATTCCCCTTACTCATATCTTCAGGTTTTCCATACAAAAACCCCGGGGCCCCCACTGCCTAGGGGTTTTCCATTTTCAAAAAATTTTCCAAAAGATATATTTTTTCTCCACATTGCCGGTGATTTTGGCAGGGGAAAGGCTGCAGGGTTTACAGGTTATTTTCCTGTATATTTTAATTTAATTTTTTGTGGGTTTTTATTTTAAAGGGACCTGTGTTCAAATTCGAAATCCATTAGTTATGATTGCTACATATTTTCTCATCGGGATTTTAAGTTATTAGAAAATTTTTCACTAGAGGTCTTTGAGGTCTCTGTTTGTATATACGGTAGTGACTGGTTGAGAGGACAGTGGGGTACCTGAAAGCAGCAGCTGCACTGGAACAGCAGTGGCTGGTTAATTTATTTTTTATTTTAGCCCAGTCATGGGTCAAAAGTTTATTTTGGTTTTTTTAAAACCCCGGGAAATTTTAAGTTATTGATTACATTCTGTGCCATAAGGTTGATGTACATCAATGTTCCTTCTTTAAATAATACAGAAAGATAATAATATTTTCAAACATTGTAACCACAAAATTTTAAGGGGAGTCCTTTGGGTTTTTTTTAAAATTTTATATGTCTTTACCCCTTTGGGTTTTTTCTTAGCTAGTCTCAGGTTTACAACTTTTTCTAAGGTTCCAGCACCCTTTTTTTAGTTTTTTTGTTGGAAAGTTTTAAAAAAGATTTAAAATTTAAAATTTTTTTCCCCAGATTGTGTTTGAAGTTATTAAAATTTTCTTTTTTTGAAAGAAAAACATTGAAGCTTAACTTTCATTATTTAAATTAGATTAAAATAAAAAAAATATATAAATCTTAAGAAATGCTAATATTGACCAAAAAAGACCCTTGACTCAGAAAAAGATGATATGCAGCTTCAGGGGAAATTTTCCCCCCCGGGTCCCCCCAAAGCCTCTACATGCCCGCACAAATTTTAAAAAAAGGTAGGTGTTAAGCCCTTAATAACAGGGACCCATATGGTCAATTTGAGATAGGGTCCATGTCCCTTAAGTGGAGGGTTAGTGGTTAGGATGCTTATAGCAGCAGGTCAACAGTTCAAAAACCAACTGGAAATGACAGGTTTTGGCACCCTTAATTTTTTGCTGTCACTGACAAATTTTTTGGCTTACCCTTTGCCCCAAACGGGGTTTACTTTGTGTAGGCCCATGCCATAGTGCAAAGGCAGTGAAATTTTTATCATGAAAAAATTTTAACCCCCCTTGTACCCTAGGGTGGGTATCTTCGGACTACCCCCAAGGCCCGGGGGTGAAAGCCCACTAGGAAAATGGAGTCCCAAGATGCCCCTCCCCGTTTTCAAAAAAGGCCCCCCCTGAAAGGGGAACTTGCATGTGGTGGCAGCAGGGGTGTAGCATGATACAGAATCAGCAGGCAAACTCATAGTCATAGACCCAAAAGAAAAAGGCAGACAAAAACAGGCCCCAAAATGGTCAGGGGTTTTTAGGCAAGGGGTTGGATACGGTAGAGACCCGGGGAAATTAATACAATACTTTTCTAGAGGCATGGACAACAATCTGGCAGGAAAATGTAGGGAAATGGGCAGAAGATTTTAAAGGGGCAGTGCCCAGCAATTTGCCAATTAAAATTTTTCCTTAGGGTTTTACTGGGGGCCAGGGTTTTTTTTACAAAGCTGTTTCACAGGCCACAGCCCCGCTTTTGACCCCCCACTTCCCCGGGTCGGGAGGTGGTTTTTTTAGACTTTAAAAAAACTCAGCTCTGTATTCCCAGCCCTTCTTGCTACAGTGACATGACTTCAGGAGATTTAATTTTGTAGTACCAAAGGACGAGCTCAAATGGTTTTAAGTTTAGTGCGTATCAAAAGTAAATAATTCCTTTGTTAAGATAATTTTCTTCCTCAACTGCTGTCCACAATGGGATTCAATCTCTACTGTCAGATAAGACAAAGAAAGAAGGGGGGAGGGGGGGAGCGGTGGTAGCTAGAGAAAAACCGTGACTATTTCAATATCCCAAAACAAAATTTGGTAAAAGTTTTGATTTAAACCCTTCTCTAAAATTTTTAAAAACTATTTTTGTGGGTGAAAAAACCCCTTTTAAATTTGCACAGTTTATTGTGGTTTTTAAAGATTTTTTCCCCGCCCACCTGGCCTTTCCCATGTGCAGCGGGATATCCTAATGTCAGATTGGTTGCAAGAGAGGTACTACACAACCCCTTTATTTTTGTTATACCCATTAGCATATGAAAAAAAGGGGGTTTGCCCTCATTTAAAAGGGATTGCTTTTTTATTTAAAGTTTTCTTGAAAAAAAAGATGAGGATAGGAAATGACCAGCTCAGGGCCCCTTTTAAAATTTTTTGGTTGAGTGAGGTCAATTGCCCCTGGGTCAATAAACCCATCTAAAATTAGGGGCTTTATTTAAAATTTTGGGCTGGGATTTGAAAGGGGTATTTTGGTAAGGGGTTTCTTAAAAGAATATGACCGAGGTTTTAACCCTTTGCTATCACTAAATTCATGTCTTTTCCCTTTTTTCACAGGTATGTGTGGAACTACAATCCTCGGGCCCATCCCTTAAAAATTTTTCGGGGTTATTATTTTGGTGCATTGGAAGGGGTATGTGGTGAAAAAATTGAAATTTAAAAGGAAAAAATTTTTTTCCTTCGGGCCCACCTCCCCCCCTTGAAAATGTCTGTTTATTAATTGTGCATTTAAATTTGGGTAGGTTTTGTGAACAAACAATGTAAACCCCTTCCCCCTTTTAAATTTTTATTTTTTGTTGTTTTTAATTAATTTGGGGGAAAAAAAATTTGAATTTAAAGGAGTAAAGTGTTTGGTTTAGGGTGAACTACAATCCTCAAGGAAAAAGTTATTTTTTTTTTGGAAAATTTTTTTAATTCTGCGCATTAAAAATTTGTTACTATTTTTTGGGAATTTGGGGAATGTGTGGGGAAAACAAAAAACCTCAGCCATCCCCTGAAATATTCCCTGTATTATATTGTGCATTTAAATTTGGGGTTTAATGTGTTTTGAACTAAAACCCTTTCACCCAACCCCCTCTGAAAATATCTCCCCTTTTTGTATTATTTTTGGGTTGGCAAAGGAATTTTGGAAAAATTTGGTAATTTGTGTTTGAAATTTTTTAGAAAAATTCCTCACCCACCCTTCCCTCTTTTTTTTGGGGTTTTTAAGAAAGAAAATTTTTCCCCCCTTTAAAAATTTTTTTTTTGTCCCATTTGAATTGGTATGTTTTGGGGAAACTAAAATTTCTAAAGCCATCCCTTTCTGAAAAAATTTCTGTTTTATTTTGGGTGCTTTTTAAATTTGGGTAATGTTTTTGTAAAATTTCAATCCTCAGCCATCCCTCTGAAATTGCTGTTTTAAATATTGTGCTTTAAATTTGGGTTTTATGTGGGTGAATTTAAAAAGCCTCGGGCCTTTCCTCTGAAATATCTGCTGTATTATATTGTGCTTTTTAAAATTGGGTTTGGGTGTGTAAACTCCCAATTTTTCACCCATCCCTCGGAAATATCTGCTGTTTTAAAATTGTGATTTAAATTTTGGTTTAAATGTTTTGGTGAACTACAATCCTCACCCACCCCTCTGATAAAAAATCTGCTGTTTTTATATTGTGAAATTTAAATTTTGGAAAATGTGTGTGAACTAAAAATTCCTCACCCCCATCCCTCTAAAAATATCTGCTGTATTATATTGTGATTTGGGAATTGGTTTTTTGGGGGGTGAACTCCCCAATCCTAAACCCAACCCCTCTGAAATATTTTGCTGTATTTTAGGGTGCATTTGTAATTGGTATGTTTTTGGGGAACTACAACCCTCAGCCTTTCCCTCTGAAATATTTTGCTGTTTTTTAAATTGGGGCTTTTAAAATTTGGAAAGTTTTGTAAACCCTTAAAACCCTCAGCCAATCCCTCTGAAATATCTGCGTATTAAAATTGTGCTTTTTGAATTGGTTTTGTTTTGGTAAAACTAAAATTAAAACCCCCCAGGGCCTTTTTTTTCCCCCCCTTTTTTTAAGATTTTTTTAAAAAATTCCCCCTTTGTTCTTTTTTATTTGTGCATTTTAAATTTGGGTTTATGTGTGTAAACTAAAAACCTCGCCACCCCTCGGGGAAATTTTTGCTGTATTATTTTGTGCTTTTTGGGTTTTTGGTATGTGTGTAAACCCCACAAATCCTCAGCCATCCCTCGGGAAATTTATCTGCTGTATTATATTGTCATTTGAAGGGTTTTATGTTGAACAGACAGCTTCCCAGGTCTGTTTTCCCCAAAATTTGCCCCTTTTGTTTTTTCCCACCCATTCTTGATCCCCAAATTTCCCTTACATAAAAGTCTGTTTTCTGTGAAGGGCCATTTTTTTATCCCCCCCCTTTTTAAAATTTACCGGGTTTCCCAAGTTTGAATTTTTTGGGCCAGATTCAGAGCAATATAATTTTGTTAGCTGGAGGCCCAATCTGACCTCGGGTCAATGTGAAACCCAAATTTTAAAGGTGAAATGTTTTGAAAGTGTTTGTTTTTTAAGTTGTTTTAAAGGGAAATATGCCCAAATTTGGGCCCCGAAGGGGAAAAAGGGGGGCCGGGGAAGGTTTTCTGGGGGAGAAAACCTATTTTAAAGGGTTTTCCAAAAACTCATTCCCCCATGCTCACTAAGCAAATCTACCTTGCGGGCCATTCCCCCCTTTTACTGTACCCAACCCAAAGTTCACCCCGGGACAATTCTACCCCCATTTAAAAAACCCCGCCTCTATCTCCCCTCCCCCAAATGTAAACATCCCAACAAGGGTTTCCCTTTTTTAACACCCAAAAACCCCCGTTGGAACCTGTTAAACATTGGCTGAAAAAAGGCCGCCCCAATATTTCTTTCATTTTAACCATTGTCTTCGTTTTAATTCTTCCTGCTTCTCGCTCCCGGGTGACATCTTTTCCTAACCACCCCCTTTTCCCTTTTCTGCTCTTCCCCCCTTTATCCTCTTCCATAAAAAACCCTCCAAAATGTTTCGATCCTTTCGCTGTACTTTTTTTCCCCCTGCCCCTTTTAAATGTGCCCTGTGGAAATGCCCCGGATCTGTTGGCAAACCCCCCTCACGGGTTTGTTCTTTTGCCCTGTTTCTTTCTCATTCCCCTAAACCTGCTGGCCTAAACAGAAACTTTGGTTTCCAGAAACTTTGGACCCCCCCTCCCTTCCCCTTCCCTGTCTCCACCTTGGCGGGTTACCCCTTCCCACACCCCCCAAAAAACCCCGGGGGAAAAACGGGGCCCGGGTGGAGGATTCGGCCCCAAAATTCTCTCTCCACCCCTGCACTTACCAGGTCTTTTCCCCCCGGGAAACCCCCCCTTTACTTTCCCATCTTTTGAAGTCCACACCTTTGACCCTTTCGGCCATTTTCCATAAAGGGGTCGAAGTTTGTGTCCCAGGGCCCCCCCCACCTCCCCCCCAATTTTCTGGAAAATTTGGGTGCCTTGCTCCCCTATTTCCTCTTTTCCTGAAATGCCACTCTCTCATGGGTTTTTAAAAAACACCCCCATTGTTGACCCCTGTCTCCTTCTGCCCTCATTTTTTTTCACTGACCTCTTCTCTTGGCTTTGAATTTTTAATGACTCCCCAAACCCAAAAGGGAAAGGGGAATCTCTTGATCTGGTTTCTTTTGTGTTCTCTCAATTTCAAACCCTCACCAATTATCCTTATGCTCTTTGGGTTAAAAAACCTTCATTCTTTTACTATCAATTCTCAGCCTTTCTGGACAAATGCCCTTCACCATTCGGGAAATATCCCCCCCCCTTAAACCAACGGGAAACCCTCTTTGCCCAAAAATTTACAGTCCCCACTCCCCCAAATCCCTCCCTCCCCCCGGTCCTGCCCGGGTCTCAAACTTTAAAACAAAAAACCCCTCACAACCCCGGGCCCTTTGGGCACCATTCCCCCTCAGCCAAGGGTCGAGCCAGCACCCTTGGCCCCACACCTCGGGGACTGGGGTTTTCCTGAAAGGGGTGCTCGGTGTTCTGAACGTCTGGGGAGAAAGTCGAAGCCCCCCGGCAAAATTTTCTCCATACAAATTCATTCTCAGGACTTATCCCCACTCCCTTCCAGCGCCAAACAAAAATATTTCCCCCCCTCATTTCAACCTTACCAAAAACCCAAAACCCCTGTTTGACACCTTTCCACTCCCTTCCGGGGCCTAAAAGCTCGGGGCCCCGGGGTTTCTGACTTGTGTGGGGGACCGGGGCCATCATTTTAAAAAACAAAATTTGGGCCCAGTTTTCCGGCAAAAATTTCTTTCCCAAACCCCAAGAAAGAACCCCTCTGTCCCCCCCCCGCACCCCCCTCTAGGGTGTTCTCAGCCCTTGCCCTAACAAACGGGTAAAGAAGAAGTATTCAACTTCTCCTGTCTGCTGCCCCCCCACCCTGTTTCTAGCGCCCCGTTTTCCCGGCCCCCCTTTTCTCAGTCTTTTTTTTCCCCAAGCATTCTCTCTAAACCTTACTGAAATTTCTGTAAACCTTTCTCTCCCCTGGGATTTTTTTCCCATCCCCCCTTTTAAACGGGGAAACTTTTAAACCCCCCTTTACAAAAAAAAAAACCCTCCCTGGCCCCATCCTGTGTGCCAACTAGGGGCCCCAAGTCTTAACCTTCCCTTTATCTCTAAGCTCCGGGGAAAGCCGGGTCTACTCTCGCCAACCCCCGCAAACTCTCTGCAAACCCTCTTTTCTGGACCCTCTCCCAATTTCAGGTTTCCGCTCTTTACACTCCACAGAAACTGCTTTATTTAAAAAGTTTTTAAACAAATCTCCCCCCCTAAATCTCGGGGCCCAAAAAAAAACTCTTTGGGGGTTTCCCTTTGGTTGGTTTTGGGAGACCCTTTTGGACCTTTTTGATCACCATTCTTTCTTTTCACCCTTGCTCAGAAACCTTTGGGGAAAAATCCAAAAGGGAAAATTGCTCTCGCTTGGTTCTCTTATTTCCCCCCATTGACCGTTTTTTATTTTGTCTTTTTTGAAAGGTTTCAAAACCTTATTCCTCTCCCTCTTTCCCCAATGGGGGTTCCCTGGGGGGGTCGTTCTTGGCCCACCCCTTTCTCAATCTATACAGCCCCCTTTGGGCCCAAAACCATAAAGTAGATTTGGCTTCCGTAAAACTCTCCCCTGAAAAAAAACCCCCAATTATACCCCCTTTCCCCGGGGGACCTAAATCCTGCCCTGCTACAAAACACCAGTGACTGTCGTCCGCTGGTTCTGAAAATCATGTCCTTTTCTCTATCTCCAAAATAAAACCCCACCCAAAACCCAAAATTCTTTTTTTTTTCCCCCCAAACTGCTAACCAAAACCCCATCTGCATTTTTTCTTTAAATGTGTGGCAAACACCCATAACACCTAGGGCAGCAGGCCGTGTCTTGGGGGTTATTCTAGACTCTGAAACTAAAATTCACCCCATATATTCCCCTCCCTTTCCCGCCTGTCACTTGCACCTCAAGAACATTTTCCAGAAAAACTGTCCTTTTTCCCCCACTTTTGGGGGGAAAAAAATCAAAATCTCATTTTTGGGTTTTTATTCATTCTCGTCTTGGGCTTTCTGTAATCCTTTCTTTTCGGTCTTCCCCCCTCTGTAAAACTCTTTCCCCCCTCCCAAACTTCCTTTAATTTCAGCAGCCCGGCTTGTCCTTTTTCTCCAAACCGCTATAATGAGGGCCCTTTACCCCGGGTTTAGTCATGAAAGGTTGCCCCTCCCGTTTCAGAATACAGCAAAAAAATAAACACCCCTCACCCCAATTTAAAACTTCCACAAGGGGCTGGAAACCCCCATACCCCTTCCTCCCCCCTTTTGTTTTACCCCCCCTGCCCGCCCCTTCCCTCATCTACGGAAACAAACCCCCAAGATACAACATCCCAACCTCCCATGCCCCTCTTCAAGATTTTGCACGGGGCTGCACCCATTCTCGGAACCCTCCTTTCCACCCTACCCTTTAGGCACCCAATCCCCCAAGCCTTCGCAGTTTTAAGAGTTCTGAAAAAAACCCCCAAAATTTTTTCCCCAGGGCCCAAACCTACCAAAAAACCCCCTTTTAAATTTTTAAACCAACCTTCTATCCCCAAAAAATTTGTCACTCCCTTCCCCTAGGGCACTCACAAGGGGACTTTTCTGTATTTTAGATGTCCAGTTAAAGGTGGAGGTTCACCAAAAATTTTTGTAAAACCCCCCCCATATTTTTTAAAAACATGGCTGGGCCAGTTTTAAAATTTTGCACTTTGTTTCCCCAAAAGGGACCCTCTTTGATTGTAAAACCCCTTGCCCCGGGAGGGCCCTTACAAACCCTTTTGTCCCCACCCCGGGAAGTAGCTTTCACTGTGTAATGTCCTGTCTTTTTTTTCTGAATTTTACCCCTCTACATTGTAAAGTGCTGCGAAAAAATTTTTTGGCGCTATTTTTAAATAAAATTATTTTTTTTTAATTTTTAAATTTTTAAAAACAAAAGGGCATTTTTTCAATATATGGTTTCCCTTAAAAAGTTTTTCCCCTATTCCGTTTTGATAAACCCTCTTGTATGGGGGGGCTTAAAACTTTCCCCAGGTCGCTTTAGCTACAGGGCCTGTTTGATCTTTCCCGATAGGCTGTTCAGGCCAAATGGTTGCTTAATTTTTTTCTTCCCCAGAAAATGATCTTTTGGGGCGAGAAAAACCCTTTTAAAAAATTTGCAACAAATTTCCAGCAAAATCCCCCAACCAAATTCCTTAACAAAAACTCCAAAACAAAAGTTGAGTTTAAATTCCCCGGTATGCTGGGGGGAATCTGGGTTTTTTTTCTAAAAGGGGTTTTACTTTCTGGCATAAAAACCCCAAGTTTTTTTATGTGAGTAAAAACATACATCTGGTTTTCAAAATCCTTAATTTTTCACCAATGCAGGTCTTTAGAGTACTATTAACCCCTTCCCAGGGGCGTAACTAGAGAAGCCAGGGCCTCAAAGCAAACTTTTGGATGGGTCCCCCGCCCCCCCCTCGCCCACCTCCCTGACCATGACCATGTATCAGGAAAGCGTTAGTAATGAGAAAATAAAGGGGAAATTTTACCTCCCCCTACTATCCCCATCATACTGCTCCCAAATCAAATCCCACTATACAAAGGCCAGCATTCCCAATAAGCTTACAAAGGACCTTTATACCACCAGAACCCCGACCAAAAATTTTACCCCATAGGATGAATAATTCCCCCCTACACTATTTATATCAGTTACAAAGACCAATACTGTCTAATAATAATAATATATAATAATATAGTGACCCATATGGGGGGAAATACCGTGTAACAGGCTCTGCAGATGTTATTACCCCCATACAGTGCCTTTAGGGGTTTTGGCCCAGTGTAACAGGTCTGAGTTTTTATATAACCCAATACAGTGACCTATAGGGGTTTTGACCCCAGTGTCCCCGGCTTAAGACTGTTTTTCCCCTCCATTACAGTGAATATAGGGGAGACACCGTGTACACAGCTCTGCAGACTGTATATTACCCCCAAATTTAGGACCATTAGTTTTATATACCAGGTACAAAAGCCCTTGTGGACTGTATATAACCCCATCAGTGACCATATGTGGTAGACGCGTGTACACGCCTGTGCAGGACATAAAAGTGATTACAGTGCAGTTAATCTTGGACTCACAGGTGAATTTTCTGACCAGTCATTGACTTTTTTTTTGTTTCTTCCGTCCAGGCCCCTTTCATGATGACTTTCCCCCGCCCCACTTGTCCTGCATTTTTTAGACACAAATATTTAGTCCTGACTTTTCCAGCACCTGCCCCCTGGCTTATGGGGTCCATTTGGCAGGCAGGGTTTAGATGGATATAGGGGGCCCCCAAAATAGGCAAGGGTTTTTAGGTGCCAATAGGTGCCCTATGGGCAGGTAGGGTTTGGTAGTATAGGGGCCATAAGGTAGCGGGTTTAGGTGGGCTAAAGGGGGGAAAAGGTAGGGTTTTGGGAGCAAAAGGGGCCCCATATAAGTAGACAGGCGGCTTGTGGGGGTATACAGGCAGGTTGTGGGGGGGTTTCGGCGGCATGTGGGGGGATAGGGAGGCGGGGGGGGGTGTAGAGGCAGGCATTTGGGGGGTGTAGAGGGAGGCTTTGGGGGGCTGATAGGAGGCATGTGGGGGTGTATAGGCGGCATGGGGGGTGTATAGGCAGGCTATGGGGGGCGTATAGGCGGCATATGGGGGGTTAGGCAGGCAGGATATGGGGGGGTGAGGGGAGGCATATAGGGGCTTATAGGGAGGCAGGCATATGGGGGCTGTATAGGCAGGAGGGGAAAATATAGGGGTGTATAGGCAGGAGGCATATAGGGGGCTGTATAGGCAGGCAGGCTTTTGGGGGTGTATAGGCAGGCATATGGGGGTGAATAGGCAGGGATATGGGGGGGTATGGCGGATTGGAGGGGATAAGCAGGCATTGGGGGTGTATAGGAGGCATTTTTGGGGGTGTATGGAGGATATGGGGGTGTATAGGCAGGATATGGGGGTATAGGAGCATTTGAGGGGGTATAGGGGAGCATTTGGGGGTATAGGAGGGCTTTTGGGGGGGTATAGGGGGATATGGGGGGGTATAGGGGCATATGGGGGGGTATAGGGGAGGATATGAGGGGGTATAGGGAGGCTAGAGGAGGTATAGGCGGATTTGGGGGGGTAAGGCGGATATGGGGGGGTTTTAGGCAGGCATATGGGGGGGTTAGGCAGGCATATGGGGGGGTATGGGGAGGCTAGGGGGGAGGTAAAATAAGAAAAACACTTATCACCCCGGTCCACATCCCCGATGCGCCCCCGCCCGTTCTGTGCTCTCCCTGCGCCTCTGCGCCCCGCCCCCCGGGCGGCGGGTGATGTGACGCCACCCGCGGCCCCCCACGTACAACAGAGCGCCGGTAGGGGGGAAAGTAGCAGAGAGAGCGTCGGGCGCTCCGTACGCTAGTCCCGCCAGCGCTGCCTTGAAGTCGGGCCCGGGGGCCGGGCGTTCAGGGGGGGTATGCGCCCGGGCCCCGCGCTCCCCCCCCCGCCGCAGTGAACTTTTAAGTTCACGCCGGCGGGCCCGGTGGGGCATTACCGGGTAGGGACACGGTAGGGGAGCTGCCCCGGGGCCCCCCCCCGGCAGGGGGCCCGTGCAATGCTACCCCTCTACCCCCGGTGTACGCCCCCGCCCCTTCCCCACATTGGCGTTGATACCCCCTGACTTCATTTCCCCATCACCCGGCCGAAAGGGGCTCCGGCCGCGGGTGTTTAACCCCTTAACTCCGACGATCGATTACGATCACCGTGTTTGGTGATCACCAGCCATTCACCCTATATATTGGCTCCACCTCCACCTCCAACATACCTTGCCGAGTCCATAGTGCCTGTACCTATGCGAGGATGCCTTCTAGAATTCCGGTTAGCCCTTTTCGTGTCCAGTTCCGTTTGCTCTCGTCCCTCGACCACGAACCTTTGCTGGGCCCTGTCCTGACCCTTTGGCCCTTTCCCCCCCTCGTGGGTTTTTCTGCCGATTCTTTTCCCCGCGCCCCTCGGCTCGCCGCAGCAACAAAACGGGGTAGCGACCCCGGGGGAATCCCGCTGCAGAGCAAGTCCATCCCCCTTTGCGGCGGGCCTGGGGAAAACCGGGACCCTTAGCTCCGCTCCCCGGTGTGGCCCGTGGATCCCCAAATCCGTTGTTAAAGTTGGACTCGGCCATGGATCGCCAAGGTGCCGTTGCCGTGTTGCCCACCTCACCACCATTGGGGCCAGCGACTCGGCAGGGTGTCACAAAAGCTCAGAAGCGGATCAGCTGTCCGGAGAGGCGCAGCAATTCTTCTCCCGCCCCCCTCGCCAGTCCGTCCTCTCCGAATTTTGTTCCCGGTTGCCCTGGCGTTTTCCCTGGTCCCCAAATCCCGGGTTTCGCTGCCCCAAATTTGAAGGGGACCCCAAAACATGAGGATGTTATCACTCAATGCTCCCTTTCACGTGGAACCCCATGGTCAACCATTT
>JAODAL010060835.1:0-20660 GCA_025379985.1 Phyllomedusa bahiana | reverse complement strand
ACATGTCCCCCAAAGGCGCCCAACACATGCTGGTTCCTTTTATAGATACTGAGCCCTATTGTTTTACCTTATTTAGCAAGTGAAAGGCATCAGAAATTTCCCAAGGAAAGTTTACATGACTTGTGTCCATGTGTTACTCAGAAGAGCCTCCATCTTAGATTTTTTCAATTAAAAATATTATTATATTATCCCAAAATACCCTCATAAGTATTAATTGTCAAAATTCTGTTTTTCAAAATTTCCCCGCCCTAGAGGGCAAAGGATTTTAAAGGGAAAAGACCCCTTAAACTAATTTAAATAATAATGAACATTTATTGGGTGGTGTGTGGTTTGAGGGGGGGTGTTGTTACTTTCAGTTGGAATGATTAGATTTCGAGAAAATTTGAGCGACCCATCAATAATATTTTTTGTGAAGTTCATTTGCCATTATTATATTCACAGAACCTATTTCTGTTAACCCCTTTTACCCTTTTTGCCTCACACCAAACAAACAAGTTTTTTTTTTATTTGCCAACACCCAAAGTAATATCTGCTTTTCAATTCCTTTTGTTTTTTCCATGCTGGGCTGTGTGTACGAGGCTCAAATTTTGGGGGGGCTCCTTTGCTTTTCTGAGATTTTTCGCCCCTTTCATCGTTGGGATTCTGTTCATTCTTCCAATAGAGCCCCCAAACCTTAAATCGAATACACAGTTTATGCATGACAGAAAACCTATTTCGGACGTTTATTGCCCAAAAATGAGTGCTGCGTAAAAAGTACTTTACTCTGCAAAAATGTAAATACATTACGTAAAAACAAGGGGCGACATGATGAAGTTTCCCCCACGTGGGGCGCCCCTTTCCCCCAGTTTTCCGGCAAAAATTTGCCCCTGATTTATGTCGGGCCGGAGGGGGCCTCATAATACTATGTAAAGTCCCCCGCGCCTCGCCTGGTTTAGGGGCCCGTGCGGGATTGGGGCCCGTGCAGCGTGCCCCGTTCGCCGCCCGAGTTTGTGCACTACTATCAGTAAAGTCCCCGCACCCCGCCCGTGTTGGGGACAGTGGGGGACATGGGCGAGTGTGGCGTGCGCCAAGATTCCTTCAAGAGGTGCGTCATAATGCGGGGAAAAGCCCCCTCGCCCTTGTGGGGCAGTGGGGATTTGGCGCAGGGGGACTCGCCCCAATTTATTCCGATTTGAGCAGGTGGAAATGCGAGAAATCATTAAAAATTCCCCGGGAGTATGAATAAAAAAAACCCCCAAATTATAAAAAGGGTAAAAAATTATCAAAAAAGACCAAACCTATAAAAAAATAATAAATAAAATCCTTTCCAAAAACCAAAAGGGCTACATCGGGAATTTGGATATCAAAATTCCCGGGAAATACAGTAATTTTAAATTCTTAAATATTCTCATTTGGGCGGCAGAAAACCCGCCAATCAGAATAGGAGGAAAGAACCTTAAGGCCCATGTAGAATTTGGACCAATCAAAATCAAAGGGGAGGAAGTTCAAAATACAGTAAAAATGCTGAAAAGAGCTGATTGGTTGAGCTAGCGGGGGCTTGGCTATCTCGGCCAATCAGAATAGGAGCGAGAGAGACCCATTATAACATATGGAGAAGTTTTGACCAATCAAAATCAAAGGCGGGACAGTTCAAAATACAGTAAAAATGCTGAAAAGAGCTGATTGGTTGAACTAGCGGGGACTTGGCTATCCCAGCCAATCAGAGCGCGAGCTACTTCTCCCTTTGTATTCTATGGAGAGATCGGTGCAATGCAATCTCGGCGCTCAGCGCCTTGCGGCATGGAGTATGAATAAAAAATCATTTTTATTATGTGTAAAACATTATCAGATAAAGCGCTGAAACCTTCTCTAAAAATAAATAGGTTAAATCCCTAACAACGCGTTTGTTGCCGAGACCGCCGCTACATAAGGAATTGCAATATAGTGAATTGCCGGGAAATACAGTAATTCAAATTGTTTAAGCTCTTCTGATTGGTCAGCATAAACCAGCCAATCAGAACAGGAGCGACAGTGGCCCATTCTAACCTATGGAGGAGTATTGACCAATCAGAATAGGAGCGACAGTGACCCATTCTAACCTATTGAGAAATCCTGACCAATCATATTCAAAGGCGGGACAGTTCAAAATACAGTAAAAAGGCAGAAAAGAGCTGATTGGTTGAGCTAGCGGGGGCTCGTCCAGCTTAGCCAATCAGAGCGCGAGCTACTTTCTCATAGAGTTCTATGGGAAAAGAAATGCAGAGCGAGCTCTGTTTGTGATTGGATAATTTAAAAGAGGCGCGGTTATTTGGACCAATGGGAGAGTGAGCGACGCTCTTATGGGTTTTCTAATGCAATTTGGAATAAAACTGTACATGGCCGGAATCAAATGATAAGACTACAGAAGTTGGACCGATGTGTATATAAAATGAACAATAATATTGGGGTAAAGAAAAAAAATATTAATTCAATAAATTCATATTTATTTCTTTATTTTCGTTAGCCAAGGAACAATAGTATGGGTGTAACGAAAATAAAGAAATAAACATGATTTTATTGAATTATTGTTTTTTTTTTTCGTATACCACATGATATGGGACCTAGCGGGAATGCTTCCGGTGGCCATTTTCTCTAAATCCCCACCTTGTGAAAGAATTTACTCTCTTTCTTTAATTTCTGGCCCATCCTGCTGTGGTTCTAAGTCCTTATATCTACTCTTTAATTGGAAACAAAATCTAGAAATTTGGCCAGTGCTGCCACATGAAAAACAAACTTTCAAATGATTTCCTTTATGTATTGGGCAAAACCTTGCCGTGTGACCCCATTGTCGACATGCAAAGCAATTAACATTATTGTCTTTCCTCTGTTCCCTCAGAGAAAATGAACAATATTTGGCTGTATGCCCCAGACAAGCACATGAAAAGCATTTGACCGATTTGCATTTCATATAAGGTGCTGTAGTCTTAACTGTATTTTTAGCACATTTTGGTGGAGAAATGGCACTGCACTGCTCAATATTTGGTACATTTGCAACCACTTTTGAAACATTCTTAACAAAATCAACCTCATCCTCTATGGAGGATGCAGTGTGCCCAGCCATATTGCTTTCTGCTGCCTTCAGCCTGTCCTGAAGCTGCTCAACTTTCATCTTCAACAATTTGTTCTCTGCCATTTCTAATTGGTTGCTAACTGACAAAGCAACTGTTTTTAGCAGACATTTTAAACTGTCTCAGCTCCTTATTCAAAACTGTTAACCGACTCTCTAGACTCTCTTTCTGCTCCTGCTGAACTCCATACAGCACATCAAGGCATTCTACTTTGTTGTGTAAAATCTTATTTTGTGCTTTCAGTTTTCCATAACACTCAGCTATGAAGCAGACAGAAAAAATAAAACACATTTCCTTCAGACTTTGACAACTTTTTAGTTGCAATAGCCTGAGATACTAAAATTCCTATACTTGTAACCATGGATCACTAAATCCTTCATCAAGTTACAAGCTCTTTCATATGCTTTACCTTAGCAATTTTTTTCAAGAAGCACTCCATATTGAATCTTACACAACAACAAATACCCAAAAATCAAAGTAACACACAAAAATAAAAAAAAAAAAAACAACAAAAAAAAAAAAAAAAAAAAAAAAAGAAACAAAAAAAAAAAGATATAAAAAAAAAAAAATACTAAAAAAAAAAAAAAACAAAAATATTATTATTATTATTATTATTTATTTTAAAGCACCATTAATTCCATGCCGCTGTACATTCAGGGGTTACATACATAACCATAAGTCAAACATTTACAGTATGACAATCTCTGACTAACAAAAAGTACAGAGGAAGAGAGGGCCGCTGCCCGCGAAGGCTTACAATACTACATGGAAGGGGAAAGAGACAGAAGGTAGGGGCAGACATGTTCCGTGGGTGAAGTGACAGTGGTGTAATTCAAGGGCATAGGCAATCCTGAAGAGGTGGTTTTCAGATTGGCTTTATGCTGGTGAAAGTTGGGAGAGCCCAGAGTGTATGGGGCAGCAAGTTCCATAGTATGTGGGAAGCACCCGAGAGAAAGCTTGATACGGTTGGTGAGGAGGAGACAAGAGGAAGTGAAGAAGAAGGTCTGAGAGGAGCGGAGGTTGCGTGTAGGGTGAGTAATCCTGGAGATTAGAGCAGAGATTATGGAGGGTAAGGTTATGGAGAGCCCTTGTAGGTCAGGGTCCAGTAACTTGAACTTAATGCGCTGGCAATGGGAACCAGTGTAGGGATTGCAGAGGGGAGAGCAGAGGAGTAGCGGAGAGAGAGAGTGGATAAGACGGACAGCAGAGTTGAGAATTGATTGGGTGGAGTGAGAGTGCTAGTTTGGTAGGCCACAGAGAAGTTATGTTGCAGTAAGTCGAGGCGTGGATGACAGGGCATGGACCAGCATTTTTGATAGTTACAGGGTTAAGGAATGAGCGGAAGCGAGAGAATGTATTTGCAGGTTGGATCGGCGGCCGTTGAGGTGAGGGATGGCTGTGGGGTTTGAAGGACAAGGCAGAGTCGGTGTTATCCCAAGCAGCGACTTGCGGCACCGTGTGAGAGTTAGAGCCATATACTATGATAGAGACTCAGTGGAGGGATGGAGTGGGACGGTGGTAGTGATAATAATTCATTTTCTCTACATTTAAGTTTTATGAAGACGGTAGGAGAAGAAGGAGGATATGGATGATAGGCAATCTGGGATCCGGAGAGTAGAGAGGTAATATCTGACCGAATGAGTAGAGATGGGTGTCATCAGATACATGTGGTACTGGAAGCCATGTGATGCTATGAGCTGACCCAACCAAAGAGTATGTAGAAAGAGAAGAGTGTGGGCCCAGGACAGACCCCTGGTGGACACCAACAGAGAGAGGGGTGCGAGAGTGAGAGACACTGAATGTCCCGATCAGTGAGGTATAGGAGATCCAAGAAGGGCATGAGTCCGTGATGCTGAGGGAGGAGAGATTTTTATGAGGAGTAGTGGGCGACAGTGTCAAAAGGCAGAGGACAGTCTAAGAGGAGAAGGATAGAGTAGTGACGAAGGAGCTTTAGAGCGTTAATTAGTCATTAGTGACTTTGGTTAGGTCGGTTTCATGTAGAGAGAAGGGATTCCCCCGGAAACCCATATTGGAGTGGGTCATCGAAGAGGGTTGTGACAGAGGAGGACAGTGAAGGTAGACATTGTTCCCAGGAGTTCGAGGCAAATGGAGAGCAGCTGAGATAGGGCGAATAGTTGACAGAGAGGAGGGGTCAAGAGAAGGGTTTCTTCAGAATGGGTGTGATGGTGGCATGCTTAAATGGTGAAGGGACGATGCCAAGGGTATGATCGGTTGAAAGATGGGTGAGGAGCAGGAGTAATAAACGGAGGGGGCCTGAGGTGCTGGGATGAGGTGGATGGAGGATCAAGGTTACAGGTTAGTGAGGTTGGATTGGCGAGTTAGAGAGGAGAGCATGTCATGAGTGACCGTGGGGAAGCCAGTTAGGGGGGAAAGTGCAAGGTGGTGGCCTGAGTGGAACTGTGTGGGTAGAGCGCTGCCGGTGGGGGACTGTGCCGCATTGGGTGATAGGTGTTGGGGACAGTGGAGTGATGCTTTCTCTGATGAGTTGGTCTTGTTTTTTAGAAAGGGGTGGCAAAGTCATCCGCTGAAAGAGGGATGGTGGAGGAGGTCCGATGGATGGAGAAGCGAGATGAAGGTTTTGAATATTGTCTGGGGTTGTGGGACAGGCGGATATGGACTAGTTGAGAGAGAAATCCTGTTTTAGGCTGAGGCCAGTGCAGACTAAATGTGTGTATGATAGTTGTACGAGGTGAAGTCGTGGAGTGGAGCGATGTTTCTTCCAGTGGCGTTCGGCCAATTCTGGAAGCAACGCCTCAGCTGTTTGGTAGATGTCTGAGTGGCCAGGGTTGCCTGTATTGTTTTGTGGGTTCCCGTTGTGAGTGAGCTGAGCGACCAAGTCAAGAGTGGAGGTGATTGTGTGGTTGTATAAAAGCTGTGGCCTGTGTTTGGGGTCATCTAACGAGGATATGGTAGAGAGAGATACAAGAGAGTCCGAGAGAGTGCGAGGGTTAAGTTTTTGAAGGTTCCTGCGGGGGTGTACTTGGTGTCTACACAAACATATGTACCCCACAATTGCACTCATAATCTCTTACCTGGCTCGCCATGTTGTAAGAAATTCCCTGTATATATATATATTTCCCTGTATATATATATATATATATATAGAAATATATATATATATTTCAATAAAGATCATAAATAAATATGTATCTATACAAACATATACTGTATATATACTATCCACCCTCTTACTTGTTAGATTCGAAAGTTAGGAGTAGTGTGAGACGATAGCATTGGCAATCAAGAGATCGATCGATAGTCGATAGTCGGCCCGCATCGATAAGATTTTCGATAGTGAGCATCGATTATGACGATTACCATTAAATCTATGGGAAGCAACACACCTTCATTATTACACCCAACAAGACTGGAGAAGCTGAAATTAACATCCTACAACATTCAAATGGATACGTGCTACATCTTAGTCAACACACTTAGGTTATAAAAGTCACAGAAAAAAAGTCACAGACCACAATCACTATCTCGTCATGTACCACTGCATGACCCTTAAACCTGCATCACCCACAAATTAAAAAGTGCCAGAAGCATATGATTTGAACCTCATGTTACTTGCACTGGACAGTGAATACCCTGTCCTGGAACGCAGCATAGCCCGAAACCTGCATGACCCCAGATTTAAAAAGTGCCGCAAAAAGGAGTCTTTCAACCACCATTTAGTTAAACTGGACACTAACTATAGTCTGTCCTGACCGCAGAATGACCATTAACCAGTCTGACCCCAGTTTAAAAAGTGCAAAAAAGGAGATCTTTCAACCACCATTTAGTGAACTGGACCATATACTGTCCCATGTCCTGGGCCACAGTATGACCATTAAACTCTTCTGCCCCCCAGATTACAAAGTGCCGAAAAAGGATTTCTTCAACCACCCATTTAGTTGAAGGGGTTTCTGGACATTTACTAGAACAGTCCTGTTCCACAGCACTGACCCATGGCGGAGTTACAGTGGGTAGCGGTGAAGCCCAGGCTGGCGTCCGACATCTATTAACACGCAGGTTAAAATGCCTAAGCCGCAGACATCAAAAACTGTCGTGCTGAAGCAGAGTGCGGAAGCGGAAGTGTGAGAAATCCAGCCTCCTCGACACAGTCCAAGACCTGGGTAGCGCTTGCCCCTCCGTTATGAGTTCGGACCTAATTGAGTTTCACTGTAAATACTGTGGTTAACGCTCCGTTTACACCCAGTTGCCCTTTCGTTTGGCATTTTTTTCTCATTTTACTAAACAGCGGGAGGGAAAGGGTCTCGTATTTTGTTCTCGTCCGGCTCCATACCCCATGCCTTAAAAAACCTAATCTGGTAAAGTTTTCCTGTCCCCCCTTTGTAAAATTTCAGGGGATTTTTTTACCATATTTGTACTTTCAAGTTTTTTGTATTTAAATTCTAAAAAACCATTTTTAAAATGGGGGAATCCCCCCGTCTTTGTTTCTTTTTTTTTTTAAAATGGGTTGTCTCAATACGGGGGTTTGTAGTATTTAAAGACTTGCAAAACAAGTTTTTTTTGAAATATGGTCCATTAACGTGTCTACCTATTCCTTTTCTGACCGCCCCCATCCCCCTTTGACCACTCTTAAATTGTGAAGAACAAATGTCGTTAGAAACAACATTTTTTTAAAATAGGCCCGTAGTATAGCTGCTTTCAAAGCAAAATCCCCCCAAAAATCAAAGCATGCCCCTTACCACTTTGACAATTGGAAGAACAAATGTCTTTTAAAAACAAAATCTTTTTTAAAAAGGACCTGTAGTTTAGCTGCATTTAAAAGCAAAATGCCCCCAAAAATTCAAAGCTGACCCGTGACCCATTTGGCAATTGTAAGAACAAATGTCTGTTAGAAACAACATTTTTTATAAAATAACCGTAGAAACTGCATGTCACAGAAAAAAACCCCCCCAAAATTTCAAAGCATGCCCCTTTGACCCCTTTTGGGACAATTGTAAAAACAAATGTCTTTTAGAAACAACTTTTTTTATAATGGGGACCTGTTTTATTGCTAATTTCAAAGCACAGACCCAAAAAATTTTAAAAAAACTTCTCACCACTGTTAAAAATGTGGGGGAAAACCACTTAGAACCCAAATTTCTGTTCCAAAGGCCCAGATTATTGTGTTCTCACAGTCAGCCCAAAAAAATTATAAAAATGATTTTCCACCACTATTAAAAATTGGAGGGAGAAATCCCACTTAAAACCCACATTTCGTTCCAAAGGACCATATTAAGCTTATCTCCCCCAAACATGACCTAAAAACCCATTGACAATGCAAAACTTTTAAGATAAGTGAGTAAAGGGAAATTGGTTTTTTTTAAAAACCTTTGGGTGTCTTTTAATCCCCCACAGCAAAACCCAAAATGAACTTTTGGGAAAAAGAAAATAAAAATTGCAGAAAGAATGATCATTTTTAAAAACATTTTTAAAGGAAAACCCTTTTTCGTTTGAAAGGAATGTGAAGTAGACCGGCAACTAATCGGTGCCCTCGGCAATTTGGGGCCACAACACATCAGAGACCTGCCTAATTCTTTTTGATAAAAGTCAAACGACCCACATTTTGTGGAAAGCCGGATGCTTTGTCTGTAAGACTCCTCCCTGTGCTGAAGGGTTCGCTCGTTTAAAATTTCGGCTGCTGGGCAGGAAAACACCTCTATGGCGTAGGCCACTCGGGCCTTTCGTCCATTTTGGTACCCAAAAGTCTATGGGCCCGGAAACATAAAAAAAACATCGGTTTTGAGACGCAATATCTGCACCATGATTTAAGCTGACCTGTGTGTTGGGATGTGTCCCTGCTTTCATGCTTGGTGGGGTGGTAAAAAAAGTTTTGCCAGGGTCAAATTGGGCTTCTGCCACCTTCCCTGCTGTGCCGCTACGCCTTTTGGCACTCTACGCTGTCACGTCGTATGTTTTTTTCCCCCATGACTTTTGGGGGAACGTAAACAGCGCAACAATGTCTCCGTTGCAATCAGCAAGGTCTCCATTTCCGCATTTTACTTCTTTTTGGGTGGGTGGAAGGAAAGTGCTGAGTTTTTTTTTTGTCCCGGGGATCCAGGAGGGGGCCCCCCATTAACTGTTGTTCATTTGGGGGCCTTTAATGCGAGGATCATTTTGGGGGAAAATTGGAGCACCAAAGCACCATGTGAAGAGGGGCCCCTTGTTTTCCCAACCCTCTTGGTAGGGGACTAGCAAACTGATTTTCCTCATCTTCCCCCTCCCCCTAAATTCGCGCCAAACCTTTTTTTCCCAAGGCAGGACGCGGTAACATAGGTTGGGAATACCTCCCCCTCCTCCTCCTCCCCCCCCCCTGCCCCCGGGCACACTTCAACACAGCCCTGACTGCCTGAATGATGTCCCTGAGAGCTGTGCCACCTTGCACTAGCTCTGGACCCCAAACCCACTCCCAATGAAGCCGAAAAATTGTGAAACGGGGGCCCTTGTGGTTTGACGGAGAAAAGGCTCCGTGTCCGTATCTTGGTCCTCTTCCTCGTCGCGGGCGGGACCTTTTTTTCGAGTGCCCAACATCGTTCCAAAACTAAGATCACACAAGCCAGCTGACAAGGCATTTCCCGCACGCCCTTTTTTGGTGCTTCTTAAAAAATGGAAAGGGGTGAAAGAGCTCTTTCCCCTGTCCCCACTCTCGTGGCTCAACCCCCCGGGTCCCACCGCTGCTTGTCAGGCCATGTGTCACTTCGTATGCAAATGGCTTGCGCGCTGCCCCCCCAAATCGCGGGAGCATGGGGAGGGTGGAATTCCGCGTGTTCCCGTCAAAAAATGAGAGGGTTTGACGGGGGGGCCCGGGGCTGACGCGCAACGCACCCAGGCGGACAAGCGGGGAAAAACGGGGGAAAGTGCAATTGATTTCGGCCTTCCTCAGCGGGGCAGCCCCAGACCCGGGTACCTTTAAAATTTCTGACGACAAGGTTCATGATGTCCCACAAGGGATGTGCTCCAGCCACGATTTTAAAGGGCGGCCCCGCAGATTTCGCCCGTTTTTGCACACCACCTTCCCTGGCAAAAGGGTTTTTTGACCCAGCCAGCGCTTGGTCCTTTTGGAACCGTCACGCCCCTTACCTGTTTGGACGGTCTCCAAACAGATTAATTTCGCAGGGGCCTTTTTTTTCCCTTGGGCCCGTATGCCACCAGAGGCCCTTTGGGGGAAAAAACCCCCGCACATCCCTGCGGTTTTTGAAGAGCGGCGCCAAGCCTGAGACCACCGCACCCCCAAATCCACCACTCACCCAGGAACTGTCCAGAGATATAGGGCCTTGGCCGTGCTTACTGTCCATGTGTCGGTGGTGAGATGGACTTTCCGGACCGGCAGACAAAGCGCTTGAAATTTTAGATGAACGTGGGTAGCCAGGGCGGGCGGCTTTTTTTGGCAAAAAAATGCCTGCTCGGCATCTGGATTGGGGGGAGGCAGGGCCCCTAGTGGGGGAACCCCTCTTTTCCACCAACGGAAAGGAACATTTCCAAGGCCCCAAAACCGGGAATGCCGACTTTTAGGGTTTTTGGGTTTGGGATGGTTTGGGTTAAAATGTTTTTTTCTGCTCCCAAAAACCCGGAAGACAGAAGGCTGGCTGCTAGACTGGCCGTGTACGGGATGCAGGTGCAAACGGCGGAAGGAGAAGGGGTAGATGGGGCTCTGGTGGGGTGTGGTCTCGGGACGGTGAGGCTGAAGCAAGGGGTGTCCTGATCATGACTCGAGAGCATGGGCACTGAGGAACGCTTGGTGTGGGGGAGGAGAGGGGGCGGGACAGGGGTGTCTGGTTGGGGCCCCGGGGTGGGGGGGCCTTTTTTTGGCCAAGTGTTGCCCCCTTTTTAACTTGCATTCGCGTGGAATGAATGTTGGGGTGGTTAAACCCCCTAAGGTTTTGCCCTACTTATGCGTTTTGGGAAAAGGGGGCATAGAACGCGGGTGAATAGGGTTGGCAAAGAAAAGCCCGGCTTTTGGGGGTCCTGGACCTTTTTGACGGCGTAAGTGAGGACGGGGTTTTCGCTGACCCTGGCTTTGGGGGAATCATATCACGGACTTCTGCGACCGCCCTCTCCCTTTGAGGGGGAACCCCTACTGACACTACCCCCTTCTTCCCCCTCGCCAGTGATGAAACGCTCCAAGCAAATTCTCTAAAGACCAGTTGGATCCGCAATGTTCATCATCATCATCAACACGTGACTTCTCCCTGACATTCTGCATCCAGAACTGCGGGGGTACAAGCAAAGGGACTCAAGGGTTTTCCGACCCCCGGGGTTTTTTCCGATTGACCGGGTTCCTTCACTTCCTCTGATGCATCAGTAATGGGCGTCAGGCGACTAAACATCCCCTTTGGGCCTCTTTACTTTTAATATGCCTTTGACCCCCAACCGCATCTTGTCATCAAAGAGGTTTCAGAAAAAAGGTTATCCCCGTGGTGGGTACACATTTACATTTGGGCTGCTTCAGTTTACGGATGCTGGTGTTTCTGTGACGCTTTGTGGCCGTAAAAAGGAGGAAGAGGGGTAAGACTGCTGGGTGAGGTTGAGTAACCACTGAAGAACAGATTGGGACGCTGTTCGTTCTGAGATTCAAAAAGGGCCCGACCCAGCGAACAGCCGCGGGGCCTGTAAATGACATCCCCGGCATGCTTTTTTCGCCACACTGGAAGGAGCACCTTCTCTTCGTCCTCTACTTTCCCTGTCCTACCCCCTCTTTTTCTCGTTACCCCCTATTTCGCTCCCGTTCGAAAAATACAAATTTGAGAAGGTATGGAAGAGTTTGGAAAATCCTTATTAAAAACGGGAAATCACAGCTTTCTCAAAACCCCCAAATCAAAAAAAAATTGCGGGTTCAAAAATAACTGCAAAATTATTAGCAAGTCAAAAAACGGCCTGCCCAAAGTGAAAAAAAAATTTCGAAATGTTCGGATAATAAAAGGTATTTTTTGGCCCTAAAATTCACCTGTGGTAAATACACAATTGCTGGATTTAAATTTTTAAATGAAGGGGGGCTCTATCAACAAATCTGGGCTGGGCAAAAATGCCAAAACACTATCGTAAAGTATTCGGTAAAAAAAAAAAAATTTTTTGGCACCTACAACACCTGTGGTGACTAAAAAAAAATTTATTTTAAAAAAAAGTGAAGGTGTAATAAAAAGTGAGGAAAGTTTTAAAAAAAACGTACTGTAATGTATTTGGTAAAAAAAGGTTTTTTTGGCACCTATCAATTCACCGTGGTAAATACACAATTTCGGTTCAAAATTTTAAATGCGGTGGCTTTCAACAAATCTGGACTGGGCAAAATGCCAAAACACGTACTGTAATGTATTTTGATAATAAAAGGTATTTTTTGGGGCCATCAATTCACCTTGGTGACTAAAAAATTGCAGTATTTCCTTTTTTGTGAAGGTGCCTCAATGAACAAAGCTGTAGTGCACAAAAGCAAAAAACACGATCTTAATGTATCGGATATTAAGGTATTTTTTGGGACCCTCAACCTGTGCTGACTTTCTGGTTTTTAATTTTTGTACAATGGATTCAAAAAAAGGTGGAAAGGGCAAAATTGAAAATGAACACCTATCGAAAAGTTACTGATAATAAAAGTGGGGTTTTGCACCTAACAAAGAGCCTGCAGTTCTAGAAAGATGTGTATCCCATAAATTCAGGCTGCCCAAAAACCAGGAAATATTTTTAATTGAAAACTGTTAATAAAAAGCTATTGCAGTCAATGTCACACTAAGTCTTTGGGGAACTTTATCCATATTCTTTTAGGTTTTTTGTGTTCGCCCGCGGGCCCCCCCCCCGCCCCCCCGGGCTTTACAGCGGGAGATGCTCCTTAAAAAATTCTCTCCCAAACTAATAAAATTTTCCCAATCTCTAATAACAAATTTTTAGGATCACAGCTAATAGTAGAGGTTTCTCTGTGAAGAAATATAATTTTTGCTGAGTTTTTGGGCCACAGGCAAACGCACCCTTTCTCTGAGACGCTGAAGACACTGGGGCTGAACAGGAAACCTGTTCATGTAAAACGGGCAGGAAATTTTTCCACCCAAATCGCAACCAAACACACCCCCCGTCATGCGGAACAACTCTCCCCCTGCTCTATTCTGAATTGATTGCGGCCCCCAAAAATTACGGGAAGCGCCGAAAAAGGCGCGATTTTAATGATAAATCAAAAATTTTTAACCAAAAATTACGCATATCTAAAAAATCATACCAAAAAAACGTGGGGATTTAAAACTTTTCGAAATAATCCCAACAACTCAGGCGGGGCCCTCTCTCCCTCTGTACCAGTTTTTTTTAAAAAATTTTTCACCTTGTACTTGTTGCCCTATTTTGTATATGAAACCCGAATGTACAGCGCTCTGAAACCAAAGAAGCTCTAAAATAAATAAATAATAATAATACAAACATTGCAGGCAATAAAATATACCACAAATTTGCTGCTACAGTTAATATAACTGTTAATAGTATATTTCTTTTTGTTAACAAAAGATACAAATGCTGTTGTTTTACTTGCATGGCGTGCAAAATTTGCAAAATTTGTGGCCACAACCGTAAAATCTTTTAGTATTAAGCCATGCCAACTGTAATTTATTGCTTTCAAAAAGACTGTGTGACAACATCCGACCTGCAGTAGGTGCTCTACGTGATGCGAATTGAATATTATTTTGCATATAATTAGAGATGGGTGAAGTTCTAAAAAATTTGATTTGCCGAGTTCGCTGAATTTTCCGACAAAATTCTTTTTGTCTTGAATTTATTCATGACGAATTGCGTTAAAAACCAGCTGCAGAGAGCCTGTAGGGTGCTGTAGAACGTTGTGCCATGCTTAAATATGCAGAGGGAGCGTGGTTTGGTCTTCATACAATGTTGTGTTTTAGTATGACACACACATGACTGCCGCCGCTCTTAGAATTGCTTCACTATAAAATTCCCTGAGCACTTAAGAGGGCAAAACTGACCAAAAAACTGAAGGGGGAATGTAGCCTGACAAGGTAACGTCAGCGCCAGCTGGAAAGAAACGAGCTGAGGCCCAAGATGCTATGATGGCGTCAAAGAACACAATAGTAGGTTCCTGGAGCCGGCACAGGTCACAGCACAGTAAGGGGACGCCACAGCAGGGGTCATCCAGCGAAGCCACAGCTTCCGGTGTCATCTAGCAGCCGTGTGTTGACCACCAAGCCAACGCTTCTCGAATGGTTGACTAGGCCATCCACTTTCTCACAGATGACATCTGACAACCCCAGCCAAGAGTCGGTGGGTTTGTCAGACACAACCCTTAGTTGGCATAGCCCGGGAGCAGGTGAGGGGCCCTCACCTGTCCTCAACCCACCTCTGTCCCATTCACTTCCCACAGCCAGAGAACTACTATGTACTGTGGCCTCTGCGCCACTATACAGTGATGACGAACTATTTGAGGACAGTGAGCAGCAAAGAGGGAGGATATCCGCTGCTTCTTGCAGAAGCAGGCAAGTAGTGATGAGGAGAGTGGCATGGGGGGTTATGTTGCGAGCAGTTAGGCTCTGTACAGCGAAACCGTTGAGGAGGATGGCGGTGACAGGCAAACACTAATCGATGTAGCCGATTGCACATGGGAGTCGGGTGAAGCAAGCAAGGCTGGGACAAGGTATTCTGATGCCCTAGTTAAAGGGGTTTTGCCACCATGTAATGTTGACGTGGGAACCTCCAAAATGGGTATTTAATCACTTTTCTAAATATATGTGATTAAAAAAAGTGAAAACTCTGAGAGCTACAGCATTTCTCAACCCCCCTTGGTTACCACAAAGCTTCCCCTAGTCACGACCCAGGAGCTGAAAGGCCGCGCTTGCGTGAATCACTTCTTATCTGATGACAGGCAGAATGAATGGTCTTTTAAGGCACCGGGTAGCAATATGTTTTCTTTTGTATACAGAATAACTAGCTGTAGTGTTATTAGATCCCTGCTTTATCTGATGAAGAAGCTTTCAATCTGCTGTTTAGAATAGGTGTTCTCTTTTGTATACAGAATTCACAAGTTATAGTTTGATTATTTGAGTGAACATGTCACAGGATCCCCTTATGCAGGCTCTGTGCTCCAGCTGTGTGAGTCTGTGTGCAGCTCTGTCTCTTGCTGCGTGATTTGTTTACATTACATTAGCTGCTTAGCAGATAAGGTTTCTCCTGACAGTGCCGTCTGAGGCTCTGTGTCTTGCTGTATTGAATCCAGTGTTGTACTGTTGATTAGTTCACTTAAGTTTTGAGACGCTCCCTTTGGATTCCTCACTCCCCCCTCCCCTCTCCCTCTCTCCACTGCAGCTTCATGACTCAGCGTGATTTGTTTACATCTTGCTCTCATGCTGAACGGAGGTCAGTACTTGGTCTGGTGGCATATCCCCTTTAAACAAGGCATAAAGTGCCCCCCCAAATGGAAAATTCAACCCACTCCTTGCCTCCTTGCACCCCCTTTTCTGCCTGGTATGAAGTGGCGCCCTACACAGTCTCCTAACTTCGACAACGCATCGTCCCGGCACCGGAAGCAAGAGCTTCATCATCATCATCATCATCATCATTGGGAGAAGCGTGCGGCAGCTTGCGTGTTAGGCAATGGCGCAGCCCGCAAGTCAGCAGGGTGGCAGCAGCGCGAGGTCGGGAGCCAAACGGCCACAATTTAGACCACCTACTTTGCAGGTCCCAGAAAATAGCCGTACAGGGGCTCACCGGGGCAGCCACGGTAACAGTCAGTCAGTGCGGAGCATTGGTGGTAAAATCACCTACTCGGCGGTGTGCCAGTTTTTGACAAGACACCAGAGGAGGCGAACAAGGCTATATGTAGAATCTGTGGGCAGAAAGTAAAGCGTGACCAGGGACCTAACGTTGGCACCAGAGCCCTGCATCAACATCACGCAGCGTCACCATACAGTGGCCTGGGAGAAACGTCTCTCAGATGTGGTGGTCCATCCTCTCCCAACAGCAGCAGCACCCAGTGGCACGCCTCCCATTTCAGGCAGTCAAGGCTTCACCCCCTCTGCTGAAGACAACTCCCTGTCTTTTATATCATCTACCGGTCCAGATACTTCTGCTCCTCGGCACTCATGGTGCCAGCAGTCGTTTACAGAGACGATTGCCAAGAGACAGCAGTATGCGTGTAGTCATCCCTAAGTGCAGAAGCTGACTGTGTTCCTGTTCAAGTTGGTGGTACTGCAGTCCCTCCCTTTTCAAGTGGTGGACTGTGCACTGTTCAGAGAACTAGCCAGGAATCTTTGCATGCACTTCAGCCATTCCTACACCACCAAGCACATCCTCCTTGAGCTGAACAGAACAGAGAAACTATAAACAGAGAAAAACAGAAATTTATGAACAGGGGGAAATTGATGAACAGGGAGCAATGGATGAACAGGGAGAAATTGATGAACAGGGAGAAATTGATGAACAGGGAGAAATTGATGAACAGGGAGAAAATGATGAACAGGGAGAAATTGATGAACAGGGAGAAATTGATGAACAGGGAGAAATTGATGAACAGGGAGAAATTGATGAACAGGGGAAAACTGATGAACAGGGAGAAATTGATGAACAGAGAAAGGCCATTAACGATTTTTTGATGATCCAAGTGGACAGGAGTACTCCCCTGTGTAATTTTGATGTCAGCCAGTGGCAGCTCATGCGTGACACCTGCCGTTTGCTCAGGACCTTTGAGGAGGACACGTTATTTGTCAGTCGCCAGGACTACGGGATGAATAACGTCATTCCACTGCTTCATGTCCTGGAACAGATGCTGCAAAATCTGTCTGGTCAGGGGACTGGAGATGTGGCGACTACATCTCACGGCCACATAGGTGGGGGCTGAACTAGAGGAGGAGGAGGAAGACATTGGAGCACAAGCAGTGTCTGGCGAAATGAGTGTTTTTTTTTATTCAGGTGACAGGAGAGGAGCAGGAGCAGCCGGAGGATTAGGAAGACGAGGAAGATGACCCAGACACACCATGGCAGTATACAGTGGAGATGGAGGCAGGGAGTCCCTCAGAGTCACTTGCGCAGATGGCCCACTGCATGCTGATTTGCCTGGCTAGTGACAGCTGAATTGTCACCATCCAGCAGAGGGATGACTTCTGGCTCTCCACCCTCTTGGACCCTCGTTACCAGTCCCAAATGGGGGCATTTTTTCACCTGCCAAGATGGAGGACAAACTCAAGTACTATAGAGACATCCTATGTAGTCAGTTGGCCGCTGCCTATCTGCGCCATGGTCCATCCTCTAGCAGGTCTGACCGGGTGGTTCATCAGCGCTCATGTACCACTGCCACAGCTGCTGTGGGAGGGATGGGGGGTTACGAGCAGTACCAGCTCCATCAGCAGCAACCTGAGTCTGGAGTTGTTGATGAGCAGCTTTCTTCACCTCCTAGCAGCAGCACCTGGAGCAGAACCTGAACTCTGGATTCTTTTGGCTACCTGCCTCAGCTATTATTCTGATGTTGCCACCCGCCTGATTCCACACATCTGCTGCCAGCTGCTCCTTCTACCACCCACCATCTTTACCAGGGACTGGTAATGCCACCCACCTCCATACTCTTCACTAGGCCATTATGTAGACTTCTGATGCTGCCGCCACCTCCACGATCTGTCATTTGCCACTCTGTGTCCTACTCATTTTGCTGCCACCTCCACAATTTGTAATGTGCCACTCTTCGACCTCATGCTGCTGCTGCTGTTGCTGCCACCACCTCGACACTGTGTCACTGTGCCACTCTGTGGCCTACTCATGCTGCTGCCACCTCACCACTCAAGTCTCCTCATGCTGCTGCCAGCTGACCACTCTCTCAGTTAACCACTCTGTGGTTTTCTAATGCCGTTTCCAACCTCCACCACTCTATGACATTGCCACTACATTTGGTTTTCCCTTTCTTTTAATCTGTGGAGTGGATACGAAACACAGAACACATGCAAATATTTCATTTACTTATTTTTGGATCAACTCCTATTTCTTTTTGGATTTAGCAATGATGGATTATTGACCAACTGAAAGCGGACACTGAAAGAAGAAACGAGTGGCAAAATGATTATTGGCATCAATGAAAAATTACTGATGACACCCTCTCCACTCTTGGGGGGGGAGGGGTATACATGTATCAGCATTTAACAGAATCACCACAATAAGTGAAAAAATTAACTGTTTGCCACAGATAGCAATATCCCAGGAGACTGGATGTATGTAGGGCTGAAATACACAAACACTGGATTTGACACAGAATTCTCCAGAAAAAGTGAATAAATGAACTCTTGGCCACAGATTAAAATACCCCCACAGTCTGAAGTTGATGGATTTCAAGCATGTATGTGGCAGAAATACACACACCCTGTATTTCACTCCAAATTATCCCACAAAACAAGAGGAGAAATTAACCCTTGGTATAAAATACCCTACGGAAATGAACAGATGAAATTTAGGCGTATATGGGGCAGAAAAACACCCACCCTGGACTTTAGGGAGAATACCCCACAAACTAAAACAAAATGATAATGCTGGTAGCGTTAAATGTGTGCAACTGAACCACTGGTGAAAATCTTTGGACCCAGTCGCTGATAACAGCAGTTTCTTTTAGAATGACTTCTATGGAGCAGCAGATACAGAACGCTGGGTGAGGTAGAGGTGGGCAACTGACACAGACTTGTGATGGTCATCCCCCCCCCCAGTCACTTCTATAGAGCAGCAGCAGCAGCTAGATGCTTGTGCCAGGACACCCAATGAGAAGTGTGAGGATTGCGGGTGGCGTCCGTATTTATAGGGCTGTGACGTCACAGAATCCCGCAGGTCGCCGATTGGCTTCATGTCTGCACATGTCATTGAGGTTGTTCCTTTCTTCCTCCCAGAGTTCTCTGCCCCATGTCACGCCATGTGCTCACGGCCATTTTACAAAAAAATAGACGCTTCGTTCCCACGAATCACCCTAAACTTCGGCTTCGTGCAGAACCGAAGTTTTCCTGAAATACTGAACAAATTCCACTTCGATTCGCCCATCTTTAGTCATTTTTATAATTTTTGGGGTCATGGTGCTGTCCAAAACCAGCTATGCTACAGGTCCTACTGTAAAGAAATGTGTTTTCTAACAGGCATTTGTTCTTCACAATTGTCAACAGTCGGTGAAAGGTCATGTTTCGAATTATCGGAGGCATGCTGTTGTCAAAAACAAGGGCATTTTTGCTGGTTTGGGGTCAGGCTACTTTAAAATGGATGCCAGGGGTGGCAATAGGGCAGTGTTCCTGCCAGGGGCCGGAATAAAAAAGGTGCCCGGTGTTAAAAGTAGGAAGTAGTAATGGGTGGGCGGCCCATTTGATTTAGCTGCATGTGGACATGAAACGGTTAATAGATGACTGACATCAGCCCTGGCTCTCACCGCACTCACTGTAACTAGGGCCCGGCCAGCTGAACCTCTGCGTTCCTCGTTGGGACGTTCTTGCTGCCACCACATATGTGACGAGATGTTGGTCCCTGATGCAAAAAGTGATAGGGGTCTCCTGCCAGTTGCAATGTGCCAATTCCAATATCGGTGTCTTCTTATGTGTGAAAGGGGCCCCTTTGCAGCTGCTACCGCTGTACCTGCTGTGGCTACACCGTCCTCATGTTTTTGGTTAGTCATTGAACATAATTGTTTTTTTTTGCCTATGAATTTCTTTCTATGACTCTTGTTGCCTAATTTTGTTGCCTAAGATGTAGCACGTATCCAGTTTACTGTTGTGGATGTTTATTCCAGCTTCTCCAGCCCTGTTTGGGTGTAAGAATGAAAGTGTTGTTCCTCTCCCATAGACTTTAATGGTCATCGGCGATAATCTGTTATCGGCTATCGGAAATCGTCTTGATAATTACCGATATCGACTATCGACCTGATAACGATAATTGGCACAATCGCTCATCACTTATTATTATCACTGTAGCTGCCTGTGCTGCCCGCACTATTTGTTTATGCATCCATTCCCTTACACAGTTGCGGTAGCATAGAGAGGACTGCATGCAGCACAACCAGCATTGCCCGGGCTGCACAGAGGGGGTGGCAGTGGCAGCTAGTACCAGCTGTAAGCATCTCTCCTCCATGACAAAGGCAAAGGGTAGAAATAACCCAAAAATATAATGTCACTCATTTAAGGGGAACATGGTGGTCAAAGGTTGAATGATTTTGTTTATGAAACTGCAGCTGTCAGGATTTGAACTCCAAGACTCCTGCACCCAAAGCCACAGCTCTTCTCACTGAGCTATTAAAGGGGTTGTATCATTTCATTAAATGGTCTTCAGAATAAGGGGACAGTGAAAACAAGCAACTTTGCAATTGGATGTCATTAGCAGAGCTGTCTTGTTTTCACTGTCTGCCTTATCTTCTATTTCTCTAAACACAGTTCCCCAGGGCTGGTCGGATTCCTCCTCCTTTCATGTCATTGGCTGACGGCTCTACTAATTTACATTCTGTCTGGAGCGAGCATTCCTGCCTCTCTCACTCAGAACAAGAGGCCGGGAGCATTTCACTCTGCACAGCCAACAGCAACCCAATAACACTGCAGGGCTTCTACAATCAGAAAACAGCAGAATTGTGCCTCAGTGCTAAACATTTGA
>JAODAL010060834.1:0-20660 GCA_025379985.1 Phyllomedusa bahiana | reverse complement strand
TCCAGGGGGTATGGGGGAGTTAGTTAGTGGGTTTCTTTTTTTTTTTTGACCGTTTTTTCCATTTGCCCGTAACCCCCCCCCCCTCTTTCTCTTTTAGGGCAATGATTGATCTGGATTTTTGGTCACTCGTTCGTTAACTGGGGTGCACAGCGGGTGGCTCTTCGTGAGAGCGGGCGGCAGCTGGGAATTCCAGAAGAAGTGGCGATGGATTGGGTTGGATTGGAAGCGAGGACTGGTGTGGAGTCGTGTTCTAACAGAGTTTAAATTTTTTGTGGCATTGGACCGTGCTCCTGATTTGGTTGTTTTTCACGTTGGGGGTAATGATCTGGGCTCACGGCCTATTAGAGAGTTAATGAGGGATATGTGTTTCGATTTGCTCAGGCTTTGGTCGCTTTATCCTAGCTTGGTCACGGTTTGGTCTGACATAGTACCTAGATTGTCGTGGCGAAATGCGGACTCGGTGGCAGGTATCAATAGGGCTCGTATCAAGGTTAATAGGGCTCTTGTTTCGTTTGTAGCGAGGAATGGGGGATTTGTGGTTAGGCATAGGGAGCTGGAGTCGGGTGATGGGGATTTTTTCCGCAGAGACGGGGTTCATCTGAATGCCGTCGGGCTGGATTTGTGGTCAATGGATATACGTGAAGGGCTAGAAAGGGCCTTGGGGCTGTGGGGGGCGTCGCGCTCATGAGGTGTCATGGTCGCTAGCTGTGGCGGGTTGGGGTCCTTGGAGTTGGAAAAGGAGTGGGGGCGTCAGGCTCAGCTTGCTCCCAGTTTTTATTGGATGGACCGGGCTGGCAAAGTTTGGGGCTCCACAGGGCAGCGTCCTTGGGAGCAGGTTACGGAGTGGTCAGCCGCCTGAGGTGGCTGTTGGTGCCCTGAAGCCGGGGGTGACGGCTCGGGGTAAAAACAACGGTGAGAAGGAGGAGTTGTCGCCAGACCCTGGTGGTGGATTGTTTTAGCTCCAAGGACCTCAGCCCCAAGTTGGTTCGTTACAGGTGTGTGACGAAAGGTGTTGGAAAATGTTGGGTTATCGGTTGTTAGAGTAAATTGGTAGGTTAGGGGATTAATGCTCATTTGCTTCCAGTTATTTGTTATTTATTCATTATTTATTTGTATGTTAATAAAACGGATGCTGTGGCCAATTTATCCAATCCACGGCTCAGTTTCTTTATTCGGAGGGAGCTGGGGGGAAGGATTGGTGGGTTGGCTAAGAGCAGCAAAGGATAGGCGTTGCTCAGTGTCAAGATGGTGTAGAGTTTGAGTAGGCAGTTCTAAACTGCACCAGATTTATCAACACTATGATAAATGTGGCGCATTGTAAGTCCGTCTAGTCTAAGCTTACACCGTCTAAGTGTTAGACAGTATTGATAAATCAGACCCATTTTATTTGCTTTTTAGCTAGTTTACAGAAAAACATACAAAAAATGGGACATTACTTACTCAAAAAACACCACAAGTTTTTGGGCCATGTTCCCAGCTCCATTGCTGGACTAAACTGATCCCAGAAGCTGGCAACTCTGGCCTTTATGCTAACTGGGAAAAATTGACAGGTGAGTAGTGGGCTCTATAAGTAGGCAACAAAACACTACACACCTTAATCTGGTGCATCAAACCATTAAGAGAGATGATGTTCCATCACCTCTCACATACCCTCACTCAGGGGGGTTTTGCTGTACTACAGTCAGCCAAATAATGGCTCATGCTCATACATACTGGTGAATGGCACAAAACCTCGAAATACGTATGTAGGGATGAGCACTTTGGGCATGACAATCATTCCTTTTTGGCATGTTCTAAAAGATATTCAGTGGAATAGAATGTTAAATTGAGGATTTGTTACAACCTATACGAGGCGCAGTGAGCTTTCTCAGCTCCTTTTCAAAATGCATTGTGACATTTATGCAGAAGCATGGATGTAGTGGGACTAAAACGCAAACCAAAAGCAACTACCTACACCTTGAAACTGGTCTCTCCATGAGGTGAGCATGTTCCCTCCTCATACCCACTCATTGCCTCCCACCAGTCAAGCAATATCGCTCTGCTCTACACTGATGAAGGGCAAAACCCCGAAACGCGTATGTAGATGAGCAATATTGGCTTGACAATTATTCCTTTTTGCTTCTCAAAGATTCAGTGAATCAGAAGTAAATTGAGGATTTGTTACAACCTATAGAGGGCGCAGTGAGCTTTCCAGCTCCTTTCCCATAATGCCTTGTGATATGCAGATGCTGAGTAGTGGCTAAAAGGCAAAACAAAACACTACACACCTTAACTGGTGCTCTCCATAAGGAGAGATGTTCCCCTCCTCAAAAAAAGACCATAATTTTTGGGCCATGTTCACAGCTTGATTGCTGGACTAAACTGAACCCAGAAGCTGGCAACTCTGGCCTTTATGCTAACTGGGAAAAAAGTTTAGTCCAGCCATGGAGCTGTGAACATGGCCCAAACTCTTGTGGTGTTTTTTTAGCTAGTTTACCAACCCAAATGAGATCTGACTTCTGACTGATCAGAATCAGCAGGAGTATTACATGGACTGTATGTCTGGGCTAGCTCACAAATTCTAATGATGTCTGACTTTCACCACTGACTTTCTTTACTGGTCAGAATCAGACTTCATATTAGAACATCTGGGGGCCTTCCCTTGGGCAACAGGCAATGTACGCAGCAGAATTTTAATGGACTTACCAATCACAACAATCCTCTTCGGCAATGAAAAATCTCCATACATATGTATGCAATCCAGCCAGGACAAGATGATACAGCAGCTTTGCTTTCTGTCTAGCAGGAAATCCCTACTGGAAATAGCTAAACATTCTTCAGAACACAAATATCCTGTGCTGTGCTGTTGATTGTTTGCCACTACTTTACACTATGAATGGATAGGCTTACTGTATATAAATTATGAATGCATTGCTCATAGGCTCTGTGTCCTTATTTCACCACTTACCTTATAGTGTTGAACACAACTTTGATAATCTTGGTTGCACGGAAAAAAAAGAGCAGGACAGATCAGTTTCTAACCCTCTAATTGGTCTCCTGGGGTGCAACCGGTTCTTAGTAACATATCACATCACAGTGACAAATGAAAGGCAACATTCATTATCCACCATGTGTCACTTCATTGTAGCGGTAGAAGATCAGTCACGGGCTTACCAGATATAATGATTACAGGATAGTGACAGGCTGGAGATAGCCTGACCACTAAGTCAAATCCAGCCTGCTCTATCTTGCCTGTTATGTACAATGATTTCTTTTTTTTGACCATTAACAGAAAGGTGAAATGCAGATTAAAAGATGGCTTTGATCATAGACTGAACGCTGAATTTATTCATATATTGAATTCTGTGTGTCAATACAAGGTTGATCAAATCCAATAATGAGCCCCCAATAATACTGAGGATTATTCCATGATTTATTTAATATTACACCACTGACTCATAGGGCGACAAGTATGAATGGGGCTGCGCCAGATATCTGCCATCTTTTCAGCCCGAAATCTAGCCCAGCCCCGTTCACTTCACTGAACGTATGCCAAAATCAGGCGTATTACAGAGCACAAGCGGCACTGTGTAATGCGTCTGATTTCGGGGGGCGTGCGGCAGGCGGGGCGCACTAGAACCGTATGAAGCTATAGATTTACAGCTTCAGTATGGCAATTCTAGGCACATTACAGCTGGAACAGGTAGAGCACATACAAAGTGGTTTACCTGAGCCAGAAATGTTGTATAAGCGCTAGAATGCTCCTGATTTATGACCCGCTGTAGAGCGGGTTCATAAATCAAGCGCATTCTATGCCATTATTAGGCGCATGAAATTTGGCATGCGCCCATAATGAGTGAACGAATGTACAAAGATGTGATCATGCAGTTTACTGTGGAAATATATAATTTGGCATGCGCCCATAATGAGTGAACGAATGTACAAAGATGAGATCATGCAGTTTACTGTGGAAATATATAAGGTACATCATGCAGAGGCGTAACTTGCAGTTCCTGGGCTATAGTGCAAATTGCGAAATGGGGCCCCAAAGCTACCATGTGCTATTGACAATGCTGTGGCAGAAGGGCTTCTGGGGCCCCCTCAGGCTGCAGGGCCCAGTAGCGACCGTTACCTCTACACCCCCAATAACTACGACCCTGACATCATGTGTATGTTCAGGTTTCGAAATGCTTAGGCTCGGTTCATATCCGCATTGGAGGTTCCATTTGGAACCTAGATCGCAAAGGTGGACACTTTACCAATGGCGTCCAATGGATTACATTGTCTTCAATGGGATCCATCAGGTTTTCATTGCAGTGTCCATCATTTTAACACGAAGAATAGCGTAGCATGCTTCACTATTTTTTGCATCGTTCACAACCTAATCTGCATTAGAGATGTGAACCAGGCAATATCAAGATACTGCGCTCCTGTGTGATAAGACCAGATGGTCAGATTTATTATTCCACCATGCTCATGATTTATTCAATTTACTAATGTTACTCTGCTCCTAATCTGGTACTTGTATTCACTATGTTGATTTTGATATCTACAGATGTTGCAAAAATAAACTTCACAGATAACGCACCATGATATCATGGCACAGAAGGTTATCCCTTTAATCAGTGCTTTTTAATGACTTTAAGGCCGTGTTCACACGGCTTAATCCCGACGGATTTGTGCGCCGTATTGAGCGCACAAATCCGCCGTGAATTAAGGGGCGGGACGGGGCGGGGCGGAGCGCGGCGGGGGCGCCGCTCCCGGGACCATAGACAATGCATTGTTTACGGCGCGTCCGCGCCGTAAATAATGTGCATGTCACTTTCTCCCCCCGCGGCGGATTCGCCGAGCGGGGAGGAGCGACGGATTCCACTGTTCTCTATGAGAGCAGTGGATTACCGTAATTGCTGCCGCGGATTGGGCGCTACTGCAGCGCAAATCCGGCGCGCAGTACGGCGTCAATCCGCGGCAGAATAAGCCGTGTGAACGAGGCCTTATTGTGATCTCAGAACAGATTATATAAATGTCACGCTAGACTTTGCTGCAACTGTATGCTTCTTGCACTTGCACTTTTGTAAAATGCCAGTGGCAGGGGCACCATAAATGGAGGTATGCAGTCTGTGGCAGTATAGGACTACCGGTAGTGCTGTACTGGGACATGTAGTGTGTTGAGAGAATGAGGGAGCAGAGACCTAGCAGCAGTTTAAGGTCTTGCCAGGCTTTGCTCAAGGCACAATCCTTAGAATCTCACAGTTATTGTTTTACAGTAAATACACATTGATTCCAACAATAGGACTGTATTCCATATTTCTGTTCCGTCTAAAACAATCACGTCTCACACAAGTAGGAATAGCCTCTATTTGCCCCACTCACACTTCAGTCAGCAATATTTTAGGCTCGACACTATAATTAAAGGGGTTTTGCCAGGACATGAGTTACTTACCTCCAGAGTAGAATATAAACAAATCATGCTGAGTCATGAAGGCTGCAGGGGAGAGAGGGAGGGGGTGAGCAGAGAGTGAAGAATAAGGGAGCGTCCAAAACTTAACTCAAATAATAACATTACAAGAGTGGATTCTCTATACAGCAAGACACAGGCTCATACACGGCACCTTCCTCCCCAGCCCCTTGAAGCTCAGTCATTTTCCCTGTCATCAGATAAGAAGTGTTTATGCAAGCGCGGCCTGTCAGCTCCTCTGGTCATGTCTAATGCAAGCTTTCAGGTAACTAAGGGGGACTGAGAAATGCTGTAGCTCTCACAGGCTTCACTTTTTGTAATCACATACTGTATATACTCGAGTATAAGCCGAGTTTTTCAGCACAAAAAATGTACTGAAAAATCTCCCCTCGGCTTATACTCGAGTCACTGTCGGCGCTCGGGCGCTGCGATGGCCCTTTCCCCGCCAGAGACGCTTCAGTTATATGCGGCTTCTCGGGGGAGCGAATAAAAACGGGGGGGGCCGAAGTGAGGGCACAGGGGTTCCGGGCGCTGCTCGGGCCCCGGGGCACTGTCCGAAAGGACCCCCTTCCCTATTGCGACCCCTCCGGAGCGCTAAAAAGTGAAGGTTTAACCACTGGGGGGCTCAGAGAGAGCGCTCCCGTGCTCCGCAGGGGGCCTGGGGGCCCGGCCCCCCAGTTGGCGGCTGCCCGGAGGCCCCCGGCACGGGCCCGGGTGTGCCCCATTCACCGGCGGGTTTGCGGGGCCCTTGATGACGTAAACCCGCCTGTCCCGGGGAAAGACCCGAGGGGGCGGGGGTGGGAGCCCGGGGAGCGCGGGGTTCCAGGAAAATGATTGTTTTTTTTTTTTTTTAAACTGCCTATCCCTCCCCTACAGCTGCCTATACCTGCCTACAGCCAGCTCTATACCTGCCTACAGCTGCCTATACCTGCCCTATTACCTGCCTACAGCCGGCCCTTATACCTGCCTATACCTGCCTACAGCCGGCCCTATACCTGCCTTATACCTGCCTACAGCTGCCTATATGCCCTTATCTGCCTACAGCTGCTTATACCTGCCTATTACCGGCCTACAGCTGCCTATTCCTGCCTACAGCTGCTATAACTGCCTACAGCCGGCCCTATACCTGCCTACAGCTGCCTATACCTGCCTACAGCCGGCCCTATACCTGCCTATACCTGCCCTATACCTGCGTACAGCTGGCCATATATGCCATACTGCCCTATACCTGCCTACAGCTTCCTATACCTGCCTATACCTGCCTACAGCCGGCCCTATACCTGCCTACAGCTGCCTATACCTGCCTATACCTGCCTACAGCTGCCTATACCTGCCTACAGCGGCCCTATACTGCCCTATACTGCCTACAGCCTGCCCTATTACCTGCCTATAGGGGCCATATACCTGCCTATTACCTGCGTATGGGGCCATATACCTGCCTATAATCTGCTTATGGGGGACATATACCTGCTTATACCTGCATATAGGGCCATATATCTGCCTATAATTGCCTATGGGGGACATTAAACTGCCTATGTCATTTTATTGGTATCCATTTTTATTTTTAAAATTTACCAGTAGCCGCTGCATTTTTTACCCTAGGCTTATACTCGAGTCAATAAGTTTTCCCGTTTTTTGGGGCAAAAGTAGGTGCCTCGGCTTATACTCGGGTCGGCTTATACTCGAGTATATACGGTATATTAAGAAAAGTGATTAAATACCCATTTTGGAGGATCCCACATCAACATTACATCGTGGCAAAACCCCTTTAAGGTCTGCCAACTACATTAGACCTTAGGCTCGCCATACCATGAACATGAACCTATCAACTGGCAGATATTGTCTGCCAAACTGTACATCCCGCCTCACTGTTGGTTTCCTTCTCTCTTTCTCTCTCTCTTGCTCTTGGCTTTTTCTCAACTCTTTTCTGTGAGTGAATCTCTCTTTAGAGGCCCTGTAGAATCGGGCTTTCCTATCTCTGTCCCACTGCTGGCTGGGGGTCAGGTGGTCTTTTTGCTGCAAATAACGTCATTCAAATGACAGCAACTCACAACAGTCAGGGTGAGTTCACAGGGCAGATTATAAAGCTGTTTTCGGCACTGTTTTCAAGGCGTTTCCTCGTCCAAAAAAGCATCAAAAAAGCCTCCAGAATGGCCCCAGTTAATTTTCATTGATTCCTATGTAAAACAGCATTGTAGTTCACAAACGATGAGGTTTTTCCACCTGTTTTAGGTGCTTCTTTGGACGCTGTTTTGGTCGCTGAAAAAGAAAGGTCAACTCTTGAAGCGTTTTCAGCACTGAAAATCCCCATAGGAAAGCTTCAAAACCTCGGCGCTGTTTCTGCCCTGGCTGCTAATTTCTATGGATGTTTCAGAAAGTGTTGGAAAACCTCGTCCAAAACCTGATCAAAACCTTGTCTAAAATGGTGCTTTTGAGGAGCTTTTCAGATGAGGTTTTGACGCTGATTTGGGTGCTGAAAATTCAGTGTCCAAATTAGCCATGTGAACTTACCTCAATTCTCAACTAACTGGCCCCTTTAACACCCTACCCCACCTGGACATATGGGTACATCCTGGTGGCATTAAGGAGCTGTGTAGTTGGATCACTAATTGCAGCTAACACTTGATGGTTACAGTGTGGGATGAAGCCACGGCGTCTAAATCAATGAGAAATGGTGCCGCGCAACGGTCCTCACTGCGATCGGGCTGCGTGTGGCGAACTTTTGCGGCGGGCGTCCGATCAGTGAACATGGCAGCTAGAAACCTTGTGAAGGCTTCCATTGCTGCCATGTTTTCTGTTTTACTACTTCCTGTCCCACGCAGGAAGTCGTAAAACTGCCATCTTTGTACACTCTAATGCATTGTCTATACAATGCATTAGGCTGTACAAATGAACACATCCCATAGTGGTGAAGTGCCCTAGGGGGGACTCAAAGTTAAAGTAAAAAAAAGTTTTAAAGTGTAAAAAAAAATGAATAGTTCAAATAACCCCCCTTTTACCATTTTACAAATAAAAAAAATAAAAAAGTTATACATATTTGGTATTGCCATGTACAAAAAAGTCCGATCTATTAAAAAAAATATCATTGCCCCCTCACTCACATCCGTAGGTGTTAGTACAAAAAAGTTATTGGTCGTAGAAAATGGCGAGGCCATGCACATTTCAAAAATAGAAAATGTTTGGAATTTTTTAATGAAATATAATGAAAACTGTACATGTTTGGTATTACCGGCTGCATATCAACCTGTAGAATACAAATAATACATAAGGTTTCTGCTACTAGATGGAGTAACACATGAGATTTGCAAGCAACATGCCACCAAGGTTACCTGGCCTTGGTGGGATAGGAGCCATCTATATCTGTCATCAGCCGCAGTTACTAGTTGGCAGCCGTTTATAGCTAGTGTGGTTGTCTCAGCAATTTCTGGGTAAGCTCTTATCGGGAGTAAACAACATGTCAGGTGGGTGTCTATTCCCCTGTTCCAGGCCAGGTTTTGGGAAGGTCCCTGGAGGCCTACATGCTGGAGGTGAGCTCTGTATATTTGCATGGACACTAGCATAAGACAAATTAAGGGATGGGGACTGATAGACTGGCATGATGTCATAGTGTCTAGCACTGATGCCTTTCTGTATTGGACTCCCTGATTTAATCCTACACCAATCAACATCTACAACTATTTAATCTAAGGTGGCCCTATAAGGGCATAGTATAAGGGCTTGAGACATTAGAAATTTAGAGTTTGTGTCCCAATATAAAGCAATCTGAAAGGGGTTGGATGATACTCAGAAAATATTACTGCTTTCTGCTAGATACAGCACCGGCTTGTTCATGGGCTGTGTCCAGTATTGCAGCTCGGAACCATTTATAAGGATTGCTTTTTATGTTAAAAATCTTGCAAAAAGAAGTCACTTTGCAATATATATCCTATTCGTAGATATCCACTCTTGTATGGGCTGCATCAACTTCTCAGGTCACTATAGCTACAGACCTGTTTGATCTCTCCTGATTGGCTGCCAGCACTGGTTGCTATAGCTACAGACCAGGCTTCTACTGCAGCCTAATAGAAGCCAGTCACCCCGCCCCTGAATTCAAAATGATACCAAGAAAACAGGACTGAGGTAAGATGAATCAATGTAGTGAGACAACCCCTTTAAGTAAATGTGAGGCTGAGCTGCAATACTGAAGACAAACAAGACCGATACTGTTTTTTTAGAAGATGGTGGCCATGTTTTTCAAATCTCCTTTACCCCTTTGGATGTTCTTTTTCAAAACTTGTATGAACTTGATAACTGTATCAATCAATTCTCACATTCTGAGCATTAAAATGACCCAAAAAAAATTTAACTTTTATTAAATGAGTCACTTTTGGCCTGAACCTGCATTTAAGAGTCACCGTGGAGACATCTGTTTCCCTCACAAGTCATTAAAGTCTACAAAACAGATGCTGAGTTTACCAGTCTTCTTCACCAACTTCCTAGTACTCTCTGCCATAGCTGCTCTCAAAACAGTATGGTATTTAAGCTTGTGTCTAATTTAGGCCTTAAAAATTCACTAATGAATAATCCATAAAGTAATTATCTTGTTAAGGAGCTATGGAACAGTTTGCTTTTAAATATTTTATGAAGGTCGCGAAAATATCATTCAATTTTTACTGTCAACTCAGGTTAAAGCAAATCACTCTATCACTTGCGGCCTTCCTGTTGTCTTATAACAATGTGGGTTCAAGGTTTTTTTTCAGATTTGGAAGATGTTGAACTTCCGGAGCTGGGAGGCTCCATTAGTGTTGTTGGCCCATGAAGCCGCTGATGTCAGATTATTTTAAGCCGATGGCTATTTTTTCGACAATGAAATTAGTGGAATGAGTGAGGCTGAGTGGAATATTAAAGTAGTAAAGTAGAAGGACCTATGCTGTAGATGATGACATTGTTCATTCAAGTCAGTACACTACTTTCTATCCCTATAGAATGGGATAGAAATGTGTTGAAATTGATTATTTCTCTGGAGGTAGTAGCAAAAATAGCCACGTTTGGTACTGCTAAAAATGTTTGATCATTACGTGTAAAGATGTCCATGCTTCTATCAGGTGGTCATAATTCTGCTTCTGGAACCTCAAATCAAGAGAGAGAGACATTTCCATTGAGAGTCATGTAAACCTTTATAATACTTGGCTATACATGTAAGATCTCCCATGACCTTTCTATAAATATGGATGCTCAGCTCTGCCAAGTACTGTATGCTGATTTCAAACAGAATAAAGAAACATGCCACTGCAAGACATCAACCATCTCTTCACATAAATGAGGAAATCCAACATGCCTTACCAATGTTTCCCCGAACATCTGTCAGTGAGGGACAGCTAGGAGTCCTCTACACACTTTATGTCATTCCAACATTTTTTTTACCTGCTTTAAAATGGATTGTTTTGACCCACGGAAAAGATTTTCACCAGTTCAAGATACATATTTTGGCACTAAATGTTTGTCGCATTATGTGGCTGTAATAGGCTACAGTCTCATATTATGGAGAGAGCAACATATAGGTCTGTGCAGAATTTCAACCCGTAGATGCTCTACTGAAATTAAAATATTTGAATAAACTCTACATAAAGATAGGCTTCATGTGCCACCTATTGCAAGTAGCATCCCTTAAAGGGGTTGTCTCACCATGCTGTTTCACAGAGCCACAGCAAGCCTCAGACTCACACTTCCTGGTCAGGCTGTGAATGAGTCTATAGCAGAGATTGGCCTATCAGCTCTGCTGTTCCCAGTTATTCTTGTTACAGTGAAATGAGTGCTGTAGGAGTATAATGTGTAGTGCACAAAGCTACAGAGCTCTAAGGGCTAAAACTTGTCATTAACTTAGGTAAGCAAGCTCAAGTGCTAGCGATAACAGTTAGCAGGAAGTGATTTACCATGGTGGGACAGCAGTGTGGAGCAATCAGATAAGAAAAAGAGCAGGCAGAAGTAGTTGGTAACCAGAGAAGCTTGTGTAGGCTAGCATTAGAAAAAGATCTCCTTTATCTCCTGAACAACGCAAAATCAAAACAGCAATATTTTTGGTATAAGTCTTCACTTACCCTTCCCTAAGAGTTTTCTATTGTTGATTATGTATATGTATATTGAAGGTATGTATAAGTGTACAGGAATTTGGGGCAGCTTTACAAAGCTCGTGATAAACAGAACTGCAATATTGTAGAGCAATACTTAATGTTACATTATAAAGTTACCATTATATATACATTTGGTGTGGATGGGCTCATTGAAGTAATAAACAATGTGTCCAGCCATGGGCTATCAAGAATAAGAAAGAGGGGCAGGCATATAACATGCCATTGAAGGGACGCCAGTTAATTCAAGGTTCAGAGTGGGAAGTTGTAAGATTCCAGTGTAGACGATAACCTTTGGACACAAGCTGGCTGTGGCCCAGAAGCAGGCTGCCCCACTGATCCTGAAAATAGACTAAGGCCTCGTTCACACGGCTTAGTCTGCCACGGATTGGCGCCGTACTGCGCCCCGTTTTGCGCTTCAGTACGGCGCCAATCCCCCGGAAAGCAATTACGGTAATCCACTCCCTCTCATAGAGAACGTGGAATCCGTGCTCCTCCCCGCTCGGCGAATCCGCCGCGGGGGGAGAAAGTGACTGCACATTATTTACGGCGCGTACGCGCCGTAGAAATGCATTGTCTATGGGGCGGGAGCGGCGCCCCGCCGCGCTCCGGCCCCGCCCCCGTCTCGCCCCTTATTCACGGCGGATTTGTGAGCTCAATACGGCTCACAAATCCGTCGGGAATAAGCCGTGTGAACACGGCCTAAGAGAGCAAGAATATTCCTCAGCACACAAGGCAGAGCAAGAGACACTAGTTGTGAAGGAAGAGGAGTCTGGCAGAGATAGTTAATCACTAGGTCCATGGGAAAAGTAGTTTGGGAAAGCCCTGGTTTCCCACAACTGGAATGACTTAAAGAGATGTTGCCACATCTGAACTGGTCTCAGGTAATGGAGAGATGACTACGCTTGTGCAGCTCTCCCCCCTTTATGTCTATGTGAATTCCAAATATACCTAAGAACACTTACTCAGCTACATTTGGAACAAAAGACTGCCATTTCTGCATTGTTGGAGGCCAGCTCATAGTGAATGGCAAAACCCCTTTAATGAGCATCAGTGGAGCTTAGGAGACCGCAGGATGGCATGTAGGCATGGGAAGTAGAAAGCTTAGGTGTAGACTGCAGGCTCTAATGTGTAAGTTTATACTTAAAGGGGTTGTCTCACTACATTGATTCATCTTACCTCAGTCCTGTTTTCTTGGTTTCATTTTGAATTCAGGGGAGTGTTTTACTTGCTTCCATAGGCTGCAGGAGAAGCCAGGTCTGTATCTACAGCAACCGTGCTGGCGCCTATCAGGAGAGATCAAAAAGGTCTGTAGTATAGTGACCTGCGGACTGATGCGCCCATACAGAGGGGATATCTGGATAGGTAGGACACTGTTAATGGATACATATTGCAAAGAGAATTTTTTTTGCAAAAAATGCAATCCTTGTAGCAAGACAACCCCTTTAAGGTACAGTAGCTGCAATTTCAGTATTTAATTGTTTGGCCACTGTTATGAAAAGAGATTTGTTGTCTAAAGATTGTAAGCTGTATATTTTTGGTACTTAGTGAGACAACCCCTTTAAAGAAGTTTCATTGGTCTATTGAAATATTATGGACTAGAGTGTGGAGCATAAGAGGAGGATTGTGCCATAGGCTTACAAGAGGTATACGTGCTATATTTAAAATGGACTTATCTTGATACAAAGTGACTGCAGGTGTGGGATAGTGGGCCAGCCTCACTGTGTTTTCCAAGTAAAATCCCATGCATGACAGTTGTGAAATGTTTCTTTGTATTCTACTGTTTGGCCACAAGATGCCACTATGTCCAGTTTCCAGTATATGCAAATTAGGGACATGGTATAAGACTGGCACATGGCACCAGCCATTTTGAGAAGCTGCTGAGACTCAGAGGAGAACAGACAGAGACAGTAACTCAGCTATAAAGGAGACAGAATTCAGAATTGTTCCAGAAACAGAGGAGAGCCTGACTGTCTATACAGACGCCATCGCAGAGAGAGAGAGAGAACTCCTGGACAAGAAAGACAAGCTGCCAAGATAGAGAGGACTGTCTGCAGCCGGACCATCCACTTCATCCACATGGATCTGCACCTGAGGACAGGAATTAATGGCCATCTTTAAGGTACCTCAGCGGATGCGTGCATGCCAACGAGCTCAGAACTGTGAGAAGGCCTGATATTAGTTTAGTTAGTTTAGGCTCAGTTACAGGAAAAAAGAGGGTTTCCCAAATACATCCTCCTGTTCAGGACTTGGAGAGTTTGACACCACACCGTTATCTACTTGAACCGGTTTGTGTCGCATGTCTATTTGGGAGGGAAGTTGGTAAATCCATTTATGCTGTGTAAGCTGCTGTGCTGAAACCACGGCCCCTGCAACTGCCACCACACACAATTGTTCCCGTTGGTGCTTACGGTATTAAAAAGGTAAGGGGTTATCGGCCTTTCCGAACCCTACGGTTAGGTAAAGTTACCAGGCATCCAGAGAATACACTTCTGGCGGCGCGCTGTGCAGCACAGGGGCCCAGGATACTTATTTGTAAATTTGTGTTTGGGGGGATCTGTTCACCATCTTGTTTCAGAAAGATCAGTAAAACCAACCGTTGTTGAGCCGGTGTTGGAGTCGTGTTCTTTGTCCGGGACTTCGCTGTATTCCGGAAAACCTGCCCTCGGTAGTCGGCTTACAACTTGGCGTAGCCGTTGCAGGATACAGCGATCGTTATGGACGGAGCTGCGGCGGGAGATCTTCCCCCTGGCGTCATTGACGCCACCCCAGACCCAAAGCTCGGGGTGCCCTACAGTACCCGTCCATTGAGTTATGTCCCTTTAGGGCCACTATTGCAATCCCCCCCCAAAAATTTGACGGGAAAAACATGACACTGCAGGACGGGACAGAAAGGGTGCGTAGCGCAGTTAAAATATGTAACTTAGCCCCGGACTGGGGGCAGAGATAGCCCGGGGGGCCCTTTGGAGGGGGACGTTAGGCGGACAGTAACGGTGCGACCCGAGTCTGAAAGAGACATGATGGAGAAAATATTCTCGCTGTTGGAAGGGGCCCAAGGGGGGTGTACCAAAGTGGTGCACCTGCGAAGTTACTTCTTCAACCGGCCGCAAAGAGAGGGTGAGACCCTCATGCGGTACTCTAATGCCCTGCAGGAAACATTGAAGGAGATAAGGTGCTGAGACCCAGTGGCTATGGGGGCCTTCCCTGAAGTAGATAAGCTACTAAGAGACCAGTTCATTGTGGGACTGTACAATATATCCTTACGGGACAAATTGCAGGAGATGACCCAAATGACGGCTGACCTAACGTTTTACAGTGTCTACTTAGCCGCTGTAGAGAGGGAAGAGGAACCCATGCCCATAATGGTAAAGGCCGTGAGTATTCCCCAAGCAAAGCAGAGAAACAGGGGGACGCAGAGTCTTTAACAGATGTGGTCCAGGCTTTACGAGCAGAGTTGAGACAACTTCGGCTTGAGGTGTCCCAGATGAAGGCAGAATGGCCACAGGCTCCAGAAGTGACTATGGCTTCCCGCAGCACACCGTTCAGAGCAGCTCCACAGCGGGGTCCTACCGCAAGAGGTCCACCAGGTGTGCAGAGGTCTAGGGGGTCCCTCTGCTGGGCTTGTCAACAGTATGGCCACATCGCCAGAGAGTGTTGTGAACGTGTAAGGGTGGAGCCAGGGTTAAACTACTGACCGCCACAGTAGCTGGTCGTCCTGCGGCGGGGCAACAGAAACCAAAGCCCATGCGTGAGGAGTACGATCTTTACGCCAGTAGTCCTGTTATGGAAGCAGAGCTAGAAGGCAGAAAGGTGCACTGTCTAGTTGATACTGGAGTGTACCCTGATGCCCTTGGAGTTCTTTGAGAGACACTTTGGGCACATGAGGGAAAGCAGAAGATGGCACTTTCATTAGGCTGACGGCAGCCAACAATGGTGAGCTGGATGTACAAGGGATAGTTTGGATGCAGATCCGACTGTTTGGACAAGACATTGGCAAGAAGGGAGTTGTGCTGGTAGATCACCCATCCAAGAGGGGAGTAGATGTGATCCTGGGCATGAACATGCTCCGAGACCTGGATCACCACCTCTATGCCAAAGAGGGACCAAAATATTGGCAGCGGGCCCCCAGCACCAGCCCACTCAAAGGTCCTCGAAGAGGGTGGGGAAAGCTGCAGTCTGCAGAAGACCCCCACATCCGGTTGACCCTTTGGGGACGTGAAGGTGTCAGCGAACCCCCCCGATCAAGATCCCGCCATGACACAAAAAAAATATTGATGCTGCCGGTGGGAAAACCAGACGGAAGTTGAAGGGGGCTGGAATTTCTGGTTAAAACCAGTCTCACAGGAAGAGTCACAGAACCGACCACTGGTAGCTCAGGCCCTTGCCACTGTAGAGAGGGGATGTGTACCCGTGAGATGCCTCAACAACATGGACAGCGAGTTGACCATTCCTGCGAATATCCTACTAGCTGAAGTCCTTTTTCCTGGAGAAGATATCTCCCCGGGGAGAGGACGTCCGCTATGGCCCGACAAGTGGTCGGCCTGGACCTATGCAGTGGGCGTCCAGAAGGGCGAGCATCCGATGGCGGAATGGAATGGCCGAGTGATTATGGCTCAAATGGAAATTGACCGCAGGACCCTGACTCCAGGGCAACAACAGCTGCTGGAAGATACCATCTGGGAATTCCAGGAGGCGTTCTCGAGACATGATGAAGACTTCGGGTGTGCTTCTACCATCGAGCATGATGCCACGCCCATCAGAGAACGGTACCGACAAATCCCACCCAAAATGTATCAGGAAGTGTAAGACATGGTGGCCAGCATGCTGGAGAAACGGGTGATTCAAGAGAGTCAAAGTCCCTGGGCCGCCCCTGTCGTTTTGGTGCGAAAAAAAGATGGCAGACTCAGGTTCTGCGTAGACTACAGGAAGCTAAATGCCCAGACCATTCGTGACGCCCACCCCTCCGCGGATTGAAGAGTCGCTGTCCGCTCTAGGCCATGCAAAGTTCTTTTCGACCCTCGACCTGGCCAGCGGATACTGGCAGGTACCAGTGGCTGAGAAGGATAGAGCAAAGACAGCTTTCATTCTGCCTATGGGCCCCCACAAGTTCAATTGAATGCCGTTTGGGCTTTCCAATGCCCCAGGGACATTCCAGCGGCTGATGGAACACTGTCTAGTGGATCTTAACTTTGAGTCGTTGCTGATCTACCTGGACGATGTAGTGGTGTTCGGGAATTCGTTCGACGACCATCTTCAGAAACTGCTTCAGGTTCTGGAACGACTACGAGACCATGGGCTTAAGATCAAGCCAAAGAAGTGCCAGCTCTTCCAGCAGCGAATAGAGTACTTGGGGCATGTGGTCACTTCGGAAGGGATACAGCCGGCCCCCAGTAAGGTGGAGGCAGTCCAAAACTGGCCTTGGCCATGTACGCTACGAGAGGTGCAGGCATTCCTGGGACTGGCTGGGTATTACTGAAGGTTTATACCCGTTTCGTCATTGACGGGCCTTTTTAAATGAGTTACTTAGGGATATTGCTGGGGGTCCAAAGAATCGCCCTATTGAGTGGGGACCTCGGCAGCAAGAGGCTTTTGAAGAGGTGAAAGAGGCGCTGACCAGTGCTCCAATTCTGGTCTGTGCGCGGTTCGACACCGCCTTTCTGCTGTATACTGACGGTAGTCTACATGTGTTGGGGGCCGTGCTGTCCCAGGTCCAGGAGGGGTGAGAGAGAGAGTAATTGCCTATGCCAGTCGGTCCTTGCGGGAGTCAGAGCGCAATCCTGACAATTATAGCTCCTTTAAGTTGGCACTTTTGGCCCTTGTGTGGGCCATGACTGAAAGGTTCGCAGAGTACCTGACAGGTGCAGAGGTGACTGTCATGACCGACAACAACCCATTGGCGCATTTGGAGAATGCTAAGCTTGGAGCCCTCGAGCAGAGATGGGTGGCACGACTCTCAAAATACCAATTCCGCATTAAGTTCCCGGGCAGGGGGGGAAAATGGGGGAAAGCCGATGGGCCCCCTCTTGGGTCCCAGTCAGACTACCATCCCGCAGCATTGATGGGAATTAGAGGACCATGAAATGCCCGACTTTAGCCAGTTCCCTGCGTTCAGGACGTGGCACACTCAAGTGGGGTGGCGTCTGGGATGCCGATGGTGTTGGGAAAGACAGTGGCTAATTGGCAGAGGGTCCAGGATGGTTGCCCAGATTTACAGAAAGTGAAGGGTGGGTCCGGTCTCGAGTCTGGCCCCGACAAGAGGAGCAGGCCCAGCTGACTCAGGAGGGGCAAAAGCTGTTGAGGCAGTGGGATAAGCTGAGTATTTCCCTATGGTCTCCGGTGCCGGACCATCTACTTACAATCAGAGTTGCAGCACCGACAACAGATTGTAATCCCCATGTCATTAGGACCAGAGGCTGCTCGGGAAGCCCATGAGAGAGGCGCCCATTTTGGGAGTGACAAAACCTATAAGTGGCTTCAACGACTGGTGTACTGCCCTTACTTGTTAAGCATGGTGTTGAAGCTTGCCTCAAGTGTTTGTACCTGTGGGTTAAGTAGAGCAATGAACAGCGTGCTCCCGTTCAGACCATCGGACATCTGCGCCCCTAGAGCTCTTGATGATTGACTATGTGCAGATTTGGGGACTCTGCCTGGGGTTTGTACTGTTTGGTCATGACGGATCATTTCATAAGTATTCCCTGGCTGTACCCACTAGGGATCAGACTGCAGAGTCTGCTGCTGAGGCGGGCTGGGAAGCATTTATACAGGTGTTTGGGTGCCCACAGAGGATACATTCCGACCAAGGGGCTATAATGAGCGAACTGTACCAGTTGTATAGGATTGAGCGTTCCCGTACTACTCTGTATCATCCGCAGGGGAACGGAGCTTGTGAGCGGTTTAACTGCACCCTTATCCAGATGCTGCGGACTTTAGAGGACAGCCAGAAGGCTAGGTGGCCTGAGTACCTGCCTGAGCTGATGTTGGGCCAAATAACAATAGGGTGCACAGTACCAGAGGTTACTCCCCAACAATGCTGTTTTTTTGGGGAAGCCCGGGTCGAGAGATTGAGGATCTTCACATGCCCAGTCCGACAGAATCACCACCAACCAGTACCACGGCCTGGGCCCAGGAACACCGCCCATGACTGCGGACGGTGCACAAGGTTGTAGGAGAGCGTCTGAAACATCTTTAAGGTACCTCAGCGGATGCGTGCACGCCAACGAGCTCAGAACTGTGAGATGGCCTGATATTAGTTTAGTTAGTTTAGGCTCAGTTACAGGCTAAAGGAGGGTTTCCCAAATACATCCTCCTGTTCAGGACTTGGAGAGTTTGTTACCACACCGTTATCTACTTGAACCGGTTTGTGTTGCATGTCTATTTGGAAGGGAAGTTGGTAAATCCATTTAAACTGTGTAAGCTGTTGTGCTGCACCACGAGCCCCTGCAACTGCCACCACACACAATTGTTCCTGTTGGTGCTTACGGTATTAAAAAGGTAAGGGGTTATCGGCCCTACCGAACCCCACGGTTAGGTAAAGTTCCCCGGTATCCAGAGAGTACACTTCTGGCGGCACGCTGTGCAGCACAGGGGCCCAGGATACGTATTTATACATTTTTGTTTGGGGGGATCTGTTCACCATCTTGTTTCAGAAAGTTCAGTAAAACCAACCGTTGTTGAGCCGGTGTTGGAGTCGTGTTCTTTGTCCGTGACTTCGCTGTATTCCGGTAAGCCTGCCCTCGGTTCTCGGCTTACACAGGCTCTAAGACATAGAAGAGGAGTGAAATACTTCTATAAGTGTTGATGTGGGAAAAGAAGTAACTGATTTTATGACATGTTTGTCATGAATAAAGCCTGCTTGAAGCTGTTGTGTCTGTCTTTCCTCCTCCAAAAAAAACACCAACAAAAGGTCAATGCATTGCCCAGACTATTTAAAGCTGTATTTACTCTGCTAATAACAGGACTAGGATGTACATGAATGTAAAGAAGAGTGTTCATATTCACTGACAGTAAACCAATATCTTTTGTATATGCACAGAATGTTTTATCTGTTTAGAAAACCAGACTTAGAAGGTGGACGTTCACGTCTGGGTGGTCCGTGCTCAATATGCACAGCGCACTATCTACAGTAGTAAGTACTGCTAAGCAGACGTCTTCCATAGAAATATAATCTGTACTTTTTGCATTGAGTTTTTTCTTTTATATTGCCTGGTGAAGTCTATACTGCATTAAATATGTTTAAAAGATACTATTTTTCTTTTATCACCTTCCCTTTTCAAATAAATCATCTTTTCTTTAGCTTTGCTTTTTATCGTTTGCATCTATTTATAAAAACGAAAATCTGTAGCAGATAAAAAAATGTCTTTTTTTGCAAGATTTTTTCTATTAAATTTTGAAAAATTTTTCCCCCCCTTTTTTACCCACATGGTGATCCTGAAAGGTTTTTCTGAAATGTGACATTTTAAGTTTGCTTGTGCCCAGTAGGTCCATTTAATTTTTGTCCCCCCATCAGGGGTGTCTTTTTGAAATAGAGTGAAAAATGTATCCTGATGGGTAATGCAGCGGGGCCATGATGGGGCCATTAAGTCCTGTCCTAATTGAACCATGTTTGCTCTATTAACCAAATATATACAGTTTCTGCATCGAACACAAAGTTGGTTAGACCCCCTTTATCATTGATTTAAATGGGAAAAATAGCCCCAATTTTTTGGACTAAATTTGCTCTATAGAACTCGATATCCTTATCAGGGCATCCATTTAGACAAACATCTCATGGTATCACAACAGATTAGAATGTGTGGAATGGGTGGGGCTGGATATTTTTCCCATTTCTTAACCCTGAAACATGTCCCCTAATGATCATGCTTTTTTATATACTGTCTCTTTGTGGGCAAGGGAAAACCCTTAAAGGGCCCCAACAGATTTACGCCAGACGAAAAAGACCTCAACCTTGAAAAAGGGAAGTTTTGTTGCAGCGTGCATATTACCCCTTAAAGGGAAAACTATCTAAGTGATTTTGCCCAAATGAAAAATTTTTTCATTTGTCTATCAATGAAAGAGGTTTTTTTTATATTGGCAAAACTGGATTTGGAGGGTTTTTTCCTGAAATTTTATGCTATGCT